>CM023451.1:37266135-37298837 GCA_013339765.2 Haemaphysalis longicornis
CCAAAAGGCTTAGCGCGTCATCCGCTATTCTCTTGAGAACGTGCCACACTTTGTCTACCTCTGACATTTGTCGGTCAACTTTATTGCTGAGGGCCAGTACGTCTTGGATATACACGACGTACGACCTATTGGGACTATGCACGGGGGTAGCGAAATCGTTCTTTGCGGTTAGCTGCATACGAGCGAACGTCCCAAAGAACAAGGCTTTCAGTACTTCTGGGCAAACGGCCCAGCTCGTAAGGAATTCCTCGTTCATCAGAAACCACACTTTGGCGTACTTCAAGGAAGAAAAACAAGTTGGCGAGCATGTATGTGAGATCCCAGTGGTTGTGGCCACTGGCGCGCTCCCACACCAAGATCCAGTCTACATCCACGTCATCCGTGCCATTGCAAAACACAGGGTCCCGGCGGGGGTACAGAATAATGGGGGGGTGTCATGTCAGTAACAGTGACTGCATCCTCGTTGCGAAACTCTATTATCGAAATGTGGTGACCGCACCTTTACCCCAAGATGTTGCCAGGCGAAGATGCCGTAGAAAAGTATATTTGCCGTATTTACACGACAAGAGGCTGGGTGCAGCCCGCACACGAAAAGGAATGCGCAACAATAACAACTCATTCTGTTCTTCCGGAATTCGTCTCCCAGCCTTCATTTTGTAAACAGTAGAAATCCCCCGTAACCCTATAGTTTATTAATTTTTCGTCTCTCATGTCAACATTAGTATTGACTATGATGTGCCCAAAAAAACCTACATGTAATGCATTTCATGAAATTAGATTGTAGATGACGCAATTGCGTGATCAATAAATTTAAAGGCGCGAATAATATTGTCATATTTCTAGTCGTATGTGATGTCACCTGTTCACATGGCTGAATAAATATTATGCATAAAATTTCCCTAGACAATAAAATGGTGCGTTTAAAAAGTTTTCTATTCATAAGGTAAGAGCCGGCCTAGGAGGAGAGCTTGAGAGAGTTCTTCAATTTACATATTACTGCCGGACTGATTAGTATTTCAGTCATTGGTTGGGGTCGATGTCTTCTTAGAGGGGTGTAATCGCCCGTATTATACCCTCTGTTTCTCTTATTTTTTGTTACCCCGACAGCGTCTCGACGCACTCGGCTGTCATCTGTTTTCGAAGCGAAGCGTGAGCCCCCTTAAATTTTTTTGGTATGCCAGGCAGGCTATCTTATTATGAGAAAGAGTGTTTCGCATCGTTTTCACTAAACAACACTCTTCGTTTTTGATCGCCACTGTTCGGGATCCAATTCGACAGTTTCAGAAAACTCAGAGGGGAGATCGCATGCCAAACTCGATGGTATTCGATTACCCGAAACTCGCCTGCGTACGTCACCTTTTTGGATGCTGCTTCACAGGTTCTGTATCCTTCGTGTTCTTAGAGGAGCACAATATTGTTTCAATAAATTTTGTTCTTTGAAGGTACTTGCGTTGTTCTTGGTGGTATTACGATAGCCCGTCAAAGCCACTACCGCTGTAGGTGGCACTCTCTTGGAAAGTCTACAGCTTTGAAAAGGTATCTAAGGTATCTTGTTCTAATAATTTCGTAAAACCACCATTTATCTCGGAAATGTAGCTCTTACCCCTACGGTGGTGGCGCTAAATACCATCAGGTAGTTTTAAACTACCTGTGAAAGAACTTTTGGGATAAACAATAAGCGACCGGGACTATCCCACAAATACATTAACACTATTTCATCATGGAGGCCAACAAAAACACCTGGATGCGAGCTGTTTCCGGCCGAAAATAATAGTTTCCACCAACAACGCTCGTGCGCATTCTCAGAGCGCTCCAGTGGTAGCTATACGGAGTGTGACAAAATAAAATGAACATCCCTCCCCAATGTGTGTGACAATCTTTCCGATAAGAGATATAACGCTGCGGAAGCGGATTTTGGTATGAAACTTCGTCTTCCAACTAATGCTGAGTGCCAAGTAATATATCTGGTTGTGCAATGCCAGCCAACGTAATAAACACAATAATTTCGGTGTTGAGGCTTCAAGTGTTTGTATTTCTATTCCTCAGTTGATAACATTACTGGTTACACGATTTTGCTGCGGTTGCAGTTGGCTGTTATAGGTTGACTTTGCGGAAGATATCACTGCTGGCATTATAAGCGTACGTTTAGCGTCGATCATCAGGTGTGTAAATCGAAGCGGATACTTGCTATTGGAATATCGAGCGTAAGCAACAATATTTGCTCTTTGTTGACAAACATGCTTATATTAGTCTTCATTAGTTTGGTATTTGTGCCTCTTCAGCAGGGGTAAAAACGCCTTGTATCTCTTTCAAAGTCCTGGAATTTTAATATTGGTCGTGTGTGATCTGGAGCTTTTAGCGGAGCGCAGGAGTGAAAAAGAAGGCGCGGTTCTGCGAATGACCTGGAACCAGCACGCGGCGAAAAGAAGCAAACGAAGAATAACTGAGGAGGAAGTCGAAGGGAGGCGCGGTAAGTTGAAGGATAAAAAAACGGAGTTATTTGCGAATTATCGACACTGCGCAAGCTCCTGGGACACCTGAAAAACCAAACCGCCTCTTCCCACTCGTATTTCCGCAGGATCGCGATTGTCGTTGCACTTATCGGTCAATTATTAATTGGACGCAAATACACACGCCAAACAATATTTTCCTTCGGTTGTGCACGTTGTCCGGCGATGTGGTAGCTTTCGAAACGCAGTTATTGTTCTCAGACCAGCAAACATATAGGCCTGACGGAATCGTCATCGGCTAAACAGGACCCCGCCATCTTCAAGCTCCACTATGTCATCCAACAGGCTATAGGCTCAGTGCCACCATGCAGTCGCACCTTTGTCGTGGTAGGTCATTTTCCAGTAAGACTTTATCGGCTAGATTAATCTTTGGTATTCATTTGTGTATTTTTGTATTGGCTGTTTCCTAGTTTTTTCTGTGACCAAGGTCATCACGCATCGCTTATCTCCGTTGGATTGGCCTACCCTCTACACATTCAATGACCTGGTGCACTGCGGTTTGTCGATTGCGCGCACACTTACGCTGCGTGTTCTGCGCATAAAAGGATAATTGCCATTGACGCTTAGATTTTGCCGCACATTTGAAAATTTTGCGTCCAACCATCCGAAGTTTATTTCCCCCTGCCGATATTGCAAACACATGTGATTTCTACGCAAGTGATTTTCTGTCATCCTGTTATATGAAATCGTTTTTTTTTGCGTCTCCAAATTGACTATTTCAAGCACGTACTCGGTAGGTAAAGAATCATCCGCTTATGAAGACTCGTCGTGTGAAGAGTGCCACGCGTGACACGCTGTAATCCTCCTAAAATCACCCAAATGCTCTTTTATTTTCGTAACGACATCTGCCACCTCATCATTCGAGGCATACGGCACCCTGTTCGAGAGTGGTACGTTTGAGGGTGCATTAACATCCTGGTTTGCTCGGAGACACGCTGCTGCAACACGGATATGCACTCTGGCTTTTTTGTACATAGACCTTACTTTGTATCACGCATATATTGATTCATGTTGACCTTTTCACGTACACACTAAAATTATTTGACGCTTTGCCAGATTATCCTCACTGCGCCCGATTCCGGGCATAACTGCGGAAAGTCTCTACAAAACCAGCGTTCCGGGATGGGTTTCGAGCTTAGCAGGCGTGTCCGTGCTAACAAGAATTATGGCCCGCTTTTTAATATACGCTCTTGAATTCAATCAACCACCAGCTCGGAACTCGGCATTGCCGTCCATTGTTTACGGTTTCTATGTTGCCATGCTTCATCAGTTTTATCACCAGCTCAATGTGGTTCTCACTGCGCATCTGGATCAACAACACTGCAAGGACAACCTTTCTCAGGTTCTTCTTGGCATACGTGCTGGCCATCGCCGCTACCTTTGCTGTTCAGCGGAAGAACGCTCCTTAGTTGCACCCCTACGTTTTATGGAGACGTGTTCACTCCTGCCGCCCTATCACCTCTGCACCCCTCAAAACTAAAGAACTGCGTTTAGCAGCTGCGCATAGTCTAGCGTCGATCTCCTGAAAACAGCTATTTTGTGCTGAAGAACCTCCCATCTTCGATATACACCTTTCTCAGACGGGCGCTGTCGAGGCATCTCTCACTGTGTCTGACAGGCAATATTGTGTTCTTCCCAAGATGCGAATTCCGCAGCCACAGCGTTAATTGGGGAAGACGTGTCATCGGGCTGCTTCAAACTGGCCTACTTAGCGCGCTCTCTCAATTCGCTTATGATGTGCCTCTCACCTCGCTAGTCTTCGTTGTACTCGCAAGGCTAAAAGCAGAACTTTTTCACTCAGCTGTTTTTTCTCGACAGCGGGCCTTGTAGCGCTCACCGACACCGCTACTGTGACCGTTACGGTAAGTGCTCTGAGGCTGGGCTTTTGTGACGGCTGTTAAAGGAGGAAACACGACCGCCACGTTTGTGCACGCGTGTTCCAGAAACCTGCTTCCGTGATCGTCTTGATTATGAGCTCCCCTCTGCTCCCACAGTTTTTGACAAGGGTAAAAAAAACGGTTTGGACTGTGAGCGGAAAAATCAGAGTAAAGGTAGACAAGGCGTGCTACAGGCAGACGCGTAAAACGTTTTCGGTGTACGTCACTTTCTAAAAAATAAGGAGGTGCAGAGACAATGATTATGTTACTTTTGTTGGGGTAAATTTCCTTATTTGGTAAATACACCGAGACAATAGCGTGCTCATTGCGTTTTAAATTGGTCATATGATCAAACAGTAATTATAACCCGGTTCACGGTATCCTAATACTCTATGTCCTCTCATAGGCATGCACTCCATGTTCTCGCATGATGGCGCGAAGCGTGCGGTGCGTTTGTTTATTTATGTTTTGGTTTTGCCGGCCGGCTGCGCCGCGCTGTGTTATCGGTGCTATCTGTGGGCCAAGTGAAGCGCGTGTTGCATTTTTTTAAAGACGATATTCTTTCTTGGGCTACTTAAACCAGACATTTTGGTCTGTCTTTCCGTCCGTCCGTCTGTCTGTCTGTAACTCGATTCAGCCACCCGGCCAAAGTAAAATGCTCACTGCGCTATAGTCTTATATACTCACAGCCAAAGGTAAACGTCTAAGCCCGGTTTAGATGTTCACACTTGTCAACTTTGTTGAACAACAACAAGACATTACGCAAATATAACACAGGAAATTAGTACACAAGGGACATTTAGAGTGTTCTTTATGAAAAGTTCCTGGATGCTTGGTTTTTCAATAGCAAATGATATACTACATATACTGCAGAACAACGCGTACCGCCTGCTGTTGCCCGCGCCACCTCCTAGTGGCATATGAGAAATCACGCGGCAACAGCAAAGAAAGTTCCACTAGCAAGGTTTCGCGTTCTGCTTGGAACGTACGTCGAGCACGGCAACGCGGTTCTATAAACCTTGAAGTCGGCCGCCTCGATTCACGCGCGTCTCCGCCGTACTGCAGCGCTGGCATCGAGGAAGCCCGCCTGTAGCAGTGGAACGCGGTAAATTCAAATCGCATTGAGCAAAACTTTAGTGTGTTTACCTTGGGATGAGCGGGACGGTACAGGAACAGCAACACAGGTGAGCGGAAAAGCGAAGGGGGGCATTTCCTTCGCAAATGTCTGCAAAGACTATCGTCTTTTGACGACATTTGCAACGAAAGGAGCAGATACGGGGCCATTTTGTTTATGCCGCATGCGTCATCCCCTTTGATAGGGAATGTTTTGAACTAACGTCACCAGGCTAGACTACCCTGTCGGAAAACCTCGCGTTTTCCAGCATTAGGAGAGCGATGGAATACTCTGAAAAAAAGTGAAAACACTCGAAAAAGCCGAGCTGGACGACAACAACGCGGGGACCGCATTTTCCAGCATTAGGAGGGCGATGGAATACGCTGGAAGAGAACTGAAAACAGTGGAAAACGCCGAATTGGACCACAACGCGGGGAGGCTGCTGGAAAGCATCGAATAACACGGGGACGTTGCCTCTACGGAATGGGCTTCAGCTAGGGCGAAAGGGATAGAACGAATGGGTTAGGACGGTCTCATGCGCTGCTGGGCTGCACACAAGAATGCCGCGTGCCGGTTACGTGGTCGACTGGTTGTATATCAGCACCGTGACCGACGCAGATGCTCCGAAACTTCGTGTTTGAGGTCCGTGCGGTGCCGCAAAATTCATCTTTTTTAGAGTGCAGCTGCACGGAAAGAATGCTGGGTACGAGTGACGATCATCTAGTTCAATTGCATTGCAAGCGTCTATGCTAATGAAAGTTTTTTGTACTGCTGCAATTAGCATTCCGTCCGCGTTTAAAAAAACATTCGCTACGAATTTCTAATTAACAACGCAAGTTAGCACATATCGCGGTAGTGTTGGAACATGTAAGCGTAGCCCGCAAACCAAGCTAATGAATAAACAAAGAACCTTCACAGATGCTTGGGGTTGTTTGAGGGAATTGCACTTGGATATATTGTACCACAAATACTCTTGATAAAGCAATCAGGCCATAAGGGTAGCCCATCGCCAAAACGGACGCATAAAGGACAAGGAAGACGTGCTGTTTTGAAGACGGTAATTATTGGAGTTTACATTTTGACATGTATTTTTGGGTGTCTTTTAGAGCCCCATTGTCTCAATCTAGGTGCTGTTTTCTTTTTTCTAGCGAGCAACCTTTTTAATTTAACGCGAACCTTGTGTCCAGTCAAGTTTGACTAGTGAAAATAGGTTTTTAAACCCAGCTTGCGGCTACCTGTGTGAAAAGAAAAAGAATGGCTCCAGTGAACCTATTGCAATATTAAGACGAGCTAAAAAAAGAATAAACGTAAAAAGAAAACGCGCGCCTTCGCTCTAGCCTGGTCGTTCGGTGGTGCATTGCCCTCTCTCGCGACAGCACTCGCGGGGCGGGGGAGCCCACAATACCAGGAAATGAGAAGGGTTAGGAGGTGTCGTGGAACAAGTTCTGATGATCGTCCGGGGAACACTTTGTTCCCTTCTGCTTTTCGTCTTTCGGTCGAAATTTGGCGGTGGCTGCGTGGATTAGTGTCTCGTCCCCGTTTCACGTATCTGTGCTGTGCCTACTTGAAGTAACGCGTAACTTCTTTTGCAAAAACGTGCATCTTATGTCTCCGGGAAGTGTCAGCAGCAACATGTAAAACTACGGAAGCTATGATAAAAGCGAGAATGGTCCGGATTCCTAACATCTCGAAGTAAGGACTCCTCTAGCGACGACAAACCGTCGCGCGTTGCATTATTGGCACTTTGATGTAAATAAATACGACGAATCTCACAGGCAGCGTGATTTGGAATACGTGCGACGTGCTTCGACAATCGACTGAAATTGCAGTGACCCATGCGTGACTTTAGCAGGTATCGTGCGTGCGTATTCTTCGAGATACTGCTGCACCAAAAAGACGTGTGCTTTTCACTACAGGATACCCTTCCAGGCTTTGCTGTACGAATGCCTTATCAAGCGATCAACGTTCACCAAGGAACGGAATTCAGCTAGTGATTGACTTTCTATTTTATTTTTGTCACGTTCTCTTAGGTTTGCTTCCTAAATAAAACTGATTCAAGAAATATTTGTTTACTTGTGTTTTCATGACCCTAAGAAATATAGGGAACCAATTTTCGGACGGCTATTGTCGATGCTGGTTGAATTTTTTCTATTCAGGAGAATAAATTTTCTTTCGAACCGATTTCGCGCTATAATAGAACAATGCCGTCAACCGTGCGAAATCAGCTGAAAAAGGCCCAAATGATGTATGACAAAATTTTGTAGCGCTACATAGGAGTATCTGAAGGAAAGACTTCTGTATTTCCTATTAACAGCTATGTGGGTTTGTAATTACCCGGCTATTCAAGAAAAACGGCCTAGCGCGAGCATCAGCCACGCAATCCTCTGGAGACGGCGTGGTCTCCGGCGTGTACCAGAGCTACGTTCCAGCGTGCGCCTCATCCACGCGTTTCCGTGTCCATCGTGTTCATGGTCCGGCACGCTCAAGCGTTCTCGCGTCCGGCGTATTTAAGCGTTAGGTAGTCCCATAATCAGGCGAACTCTGGAAGCGGATCTCCAGCACCGCTGGGTTTTCCGATAGGGTAATCTTCGATCTACAGTGTCTGGATGTAATTCGACGGTTCAAGAAATTCTCGCGCCGAAAGATAAATTCCCACAGAGCGGATACCGTGGTATTCGATTCGCTGACACTCGCCTGCGCATGTCACTTTGTGGACGGCAGCTTCGGCGCCTCTGTATTCTTTGAGTTGTTAGGGGAGCACAAGGACGACGACGTTGAACGTAGGACCTGGGATGAAGTGCTCCCGTGTGTCACGTTTGCGCAAAACACGGCTATCCAAGAAACTGCACGGATGACACCGTTCGAGCTTGTCTACAGAACACGGCTGACTGCGATGCTTGACGCATGCTTCCGCACGTACGAGACAACGGCACCAATGCCGATGTCCAAGGATACGTTCAGTGTGTGGATTAGGCATGGTCAGCTCGCTCGAGTTCATACAACCGACCAGCAGCTAGCGGATGCCGCCCACTATAATTACCCATGCCAAGACACCCGAGTACCACCAAGGGGATCATGTCTTGGTATGGACTCCCATCCGTTGACGCGTACTTAGTCAGAAGCTCCTGCGATGGTATTTCGGACCCTACCGGATTCTAGGACGTGTTGGGCAACTTACTTTCGGGGTGATCACCGACGACTATGCAGCAACTTCACGACGAGACACGTGGCCCGAAGTCTTCCACGTGGTTCGCCTAGAACCTTACAACGCAGGATGATGGACCCTTTTTGAGGATGTTGTTTGTTCTGACTGTGCTTTTATTTTAGCACCGGGTCGATGCACTCTTAGTGTTGGGGTAAAGCCGCGAAGCGTGCATTGAGTTTGTTTATATACGTTTTAGGTTTGCCTCCCTCCTGCGCGGGCTGTGTTATTGGTGTTATCAGTGGTACAAGTGAAGCGCATGTTCCATTCTTAATTTTTTGTGCTGCATGTGTGGTCGCTTTTGATAAGAAGAGTGTTTAGAACTACCGTCACCAGCCTAGAACAATCTTTGATCTACCGTGTTCTGGATGTAATTCGACGGTTCGAGAAAAACTCGTGCCGAAAGATAAACGCCCGCCGAGCGGATGCCGCGGTATTTGATTCGCCAAGACTCGGCTGCAAACGTCACTATGCTGACTGCTGATTCGCCGCCTCTGTATTATTTGAGTTGTTAGGGGAGCACGAGTTCGCTTCAATAAACCTGTTTTACCTTACAGTCAACTGCGTTGTGTTTGGCTACGTGACATTTCGTCATCTGTACTATCGATTCGTTCGTGTTTACACTTGGTTTGCCCTTAAATCAATGTTAGGCCAATAATTACACATCTTTATGATGTTTCAGCCCAACTTACAAAAACGGAGCGCACTAAATTGAATTCCCTATAAGGATGCGGGAGACAAGTTTTTGAGAAGTGCTTTTTAATGCAGATATGTGATACCGCCCTCTAAGCGTGCACTCGAATCTTATTTTGGCATCTGTTTGAGCTCCTTAACTGCCATGTTGTTTTCAAGAATGACGACGCTTCGTTAACATCCCCCCGCGAAATTGGCAGTTTGAAGAAAATTCTGTGCTTCGTTCGGGGCGTACATTCTTTAGTCACAGTTCCAGGTGCTCCCCCTCGTTTTCGAAAAGTAATCACAACCGCTACAAAAAAGAAGAGCCAGCTATTCAAATTCCAATAACGCAGACACCTAAGGAAGTAATAATCACGCACGCGCAGTCATCGTGCATGAGCTATCTCCAAGGGCGAATTTCACGCACTTACATAACATTTTCAACGAAAAGCGTCTGAATAAAATTGTATAGCTGGTCCGGACATCGGCTCATGCTTCTCTCAATGGCAACGTGGTTCCTGACAAGATTGTTTGAGGTCTGTCTGCGAGGTCATTGCGCCATCTTCCTCGCGAAAGTATACAGTTTTTCCTGTGTACGTCTTCATAAGCATACCCAGCGCAACTGACCTTCGAAAGATTCATGCAGCCGAGCGCCAGAAGAGAGCAGGCTAGATACAATCATCCCCTAAAATTTTAGCACGAGTTGACTCAATGCTATAGCGTAGCTCGGCTAATGCTCCTCCGGGCCACCCTACTCTCAGCAAGAAAACGTTTCGCTGCTGCTGAATCCTCTAAACCAAGATGTTCTCCCAAGTGAGCAAGCTCCACTACTTATCGACAATGCATTGCCGGCTCTGCAGTGCGGATACTGCAATGCGTCTTGCACTCTGTATTACAAGGTGTGGGCTGACCTGCTTGATCACGCGATTCTCTTCATTTCTGTGTCTAGGTTGAGCAGTTGGAGGGAGAACTGGCCAGCGCAAACTTCGAAAGTTGAGATTCGGCTGATCCACCCGGTCTCAGACGGCATGACGCTCCAAGGTCTGCTGAAGTGCAAAATCGGGCACTTGGACTCCTTTCACGAAGAAATTTTAATATTCGTCTCAAAAAGCTGTACGGGTCGTTTTCCCTCGCTTGTTTTCCTTGCTTTTAGGTAGAACGAGTACTGTCTTCTAACAAAGTCCAATGGTTTCTTGATTATATGTCTGCACCTACTACAAACCATTTGTTGTATGATATTATGACGCCCACAGAAAGGCGTAAAAAAATGGCATGTAACGTCTCCACAAAAACACGCGACGAAGACGCAGCTCTCGCTGGCACAACGTCTGGACTAGCCTCTTTCAGGGCCGCACTGTATATGCAGTAAATAGATCGTTGAAACCTGATCCGTAGGAAAAAACTCACTTGTCCTGGAGCCACGTCGCATTTTTGGTGAAGTGTGGCGAGTTCACCCAATCTGGCACCAGCTACTGGCACCGTCTTGACTTCGGCAAAAAGATACAGGGTTCGTGTAACGTGTCGGGCATCCCCTGCCCCGCCGCGGGTGAATCGAATCAAAATGGTCCTTTGCCCACTTGTCGTGCCCCGCTCAAGAAGCAGGCCACATCTAGAACAGCCCTTCGACATGCGACGAAATTGTAACCAGCCACTTGATTTCGAGTCCCCCGCCCTCCGTTCGAACGGGGTTCCAAGCCTCTACTGGTTCGTCATCTGCCTTGCAATGCATCGCGAGCTTAACGAGGCCGTGTTCAAAATGTTTTTCGGGTTCTAAACAAAGCCTTAGATTCAAACACAGTCGCCATACTAACGTGACCCTCGAATCGGGAGGGTCGCCGTCTGAGCAGATATGTTCACGCCATGAGAAGGAAGAACGAACAAAGCTGTGGCCTGTAGTCTTTTGCACAAAAGCTGTAGCGTTTTGCAAACTAAGCTGTGGGTGGCGCATTTCTCTGGCACGGTCTGACTCATGGGCGCCTTGTGTAACGCTGTAAATATATCGTTGCACCCCACAACCATTGTTCAGTTCGCCTTGGTCGTTCCACCACGTACAATAATCCGCATACATCTTGCACCATAAACGGTTGTATTAAAGTTGTTAAACTGTTTGTGCTGCTCACAATGTGCGCGGGAAACAGGCACGGGCAAGCCCGCACTTTTAGTCTTTTGGCAGAGTGATTTGATGAGGATGGTCGGATGTTAATGGCGCAAGGCAGCAGAGAGTGATCATTCCTTTCTTAGTCACCTGTCCTCTACTTCGCTAATATTTAAAAGAGTTATAATTGGGTGGGGTAGTGAAACAATATGACAACCGATCACTGGGTGATCGGTTGTCACCTGATCACTCAGAACGGCGTTTACCACCGGGTGGAAATATTGCCTGACTGCACTGAGGGCACTAAAAATGCCTCAATTGGTCCACCCAGGCAAAAACAGCACCCCCCACGCTATCAGCAGAAATGCGAGGAACTTAGGGCTGACTCTGGAGTACTGGTAACAGTACGCTGGATTTCTGGCCATCAAGGGCACCCATGAAACGAGAAGGCTCATGAACTTGCGAGCGAGGCTTCTTTACACCGTTCCCAGTTCATGCTGCCTGTAAGACCATATACGCTGCTTACTGATCCAGATGTGGAGCGCCACCGTCGACGTAATCGAAGGAGGCAGGAATTGGCCACTACTATTCCCCCATGCGACGACCCCACACCCCCTGGTCTACCCCGAGGTGCTCAGGTGTTCCTCAACCGGGCGCGGTCGGGGTACGCATATACAGATGACGTGGTTTCTCGATGGCGGAATTACACTACCCAACCTACATCCCACGATGGAAACCTCTCTAACAGTGGCTTCGCTGCTGAGTTTCCTAGACCAGTCCGTTGCTTTGCCTGCACACTGAGGTGGCCCCACAATCCGCCATCTCATCTGGGACTGTGGGGCATTCGATCGGCTTCGCGCCAAATATCGTCCCGCCTGGCTGCGTTGTGGACTTCGTTTGCGAAGCAGCCATGACCGGACATTATTAACCCCCTCCCTTAAGCCTGCGGCCTTGAGCGATCCCAAATAAAAACATTTGTCTGTCTGTCTGTGAAACAAATTTTAAAATGAACCAATTTTACTAACTGCTTATGTGTTTGCGTTGTGCACTGATTTTTTGTATCGATATCGGTTTTGCCAACTGAATTTCACTTCTTTTGTAGAACTGTATTCTATAATCTGGCAGCTGAAAATACTCAAAAACCATAAAATAATTGCTAAAAGACGAAAAAAATTCACGCATCTCCACGAAGTGATTCATGATGAGTGGGCGATGCACAGGGGATTGTTCTTACCCTAAATCACCTGTGAGAGTGCTTACTGCTGCTAAAACGATTTTCAATCCATTCCAATCCAATGCAATTTAATCCAATCCAATCCAATACCCCTCGCGCATGCGCAGCACGGCTCTCCAGGAGCACTCCCTCTCTCTAGGCTTTTGTGAACTATTTATTTTGCTCTTGCTAACCCTTTGTGAACCTTTTGTTCACAGATGTTTTTATTTACGCGGTGCTGCGCGTCTGTCCCCCCCCTCTCTCTCTCTCTCTCTCTCTCTCTCTCTCTCTCTCTCTAACATTTTGTGAATCTTTTGTTCACAGATGTTCGATTTATATAGTGCTGTGCCGTGAGAACGGACGCTTGACGCCGGACAAGCCTCGGCCTTAGCGTGCTTCGCCCCTAAAAGATAATATTCCGACAAACACATCTGGGCTGTTGCAAACAACATTGCCAAGAAATTGCACATATTGGATGCCTTTCTGAAAAAACTAACACCCTCCGTTTAACGAAAAACATGGTTGAAACTATCAAATTTCTTGAGGGATTCGTTCTCAGTCATTGGTGCGCCAGGGATTCACAGAGTTTTGGTTGACGGGGCGGTCGCCTCCAGTTACGCCGATAAATGTTCGCTTGAAATCCGAACTGCTTGTATTTTGTCTGAATCACGCAGTGGGATCGGAGTCGACTTCATAACGGCAGGGACCTTTCTCCGATTCCGACCACAGGAAACGTTTTTTAATCGCTTGAAGGGCCTTCGCTTATTATCATCCCCTTTTTGTAAAACATATTGTGTAAAGTTTGCTTTCCTGCGGTGGAGGTTTTGGCAAGATGGTCACCAACAGTTAAACATAGAAAACTTCACTGTAATATTACAACAAGTGAAATAAGAATAACACAACTACAAACAGTGAAGTAAGCGAAAGTCACCATGTCAACGACAAATTCCGCGAGTCGATTAACAGTGCGCATACTTCCAGCACGACCCTTTCTAAACCACGAAGCGTCATCCCCGTTATTCTAATAGATAACTAGTCTCCGATAGATAATGTCTACAGAATTTCACATGTACCACGATCATCTTTTATCATTCCTTGCACACATCGACTGGTTGAGACTACGCTTCCTTATATTATAAATTGTAGCTTGGGTTTTCACGGTAACAACACTATCTTTACGAAAGACGTCGTTGACTCTATAGCGTATCCTTTCATTTTTATTGCAAATATGACGTTTAGAACCGCTATTTTTCGAATACGTTTTAGCCAAAATAAATTTATTACGACATACACAAAAGTGACAGCACCCGAATGAACCTGCCTACCGATATATTACTTTTTTATTAAATGGGTTGAAAATTTATTTCAATGGCGCTTTTCTATCCATCTCGAGTAATTTCATATGCTGACACCTAGGCAGTTCGTTTTTTATCCTGCTTACTCGACAACCTTAGCTGTGATAGGGTTAAGTGATAATTAAAGAAGTAATAAAGAAATTGAGTTTCTAGTTTTTGTTTTAATGGACTTTACGGAAGCTTTTGATTCTATCAATCACGATATTCTTTTACAAAACTTGGTTTTTATAAAAAAGTAGAGCCACCTTTACAGCTTTTCTTGTAATTACTATCAATAAAAAACTCATAGAAAAGTCATAAACCAAACAATAGTTAATCTTGGCTTGTACAAAAAACTTCGCATACAGACGGGACAAGGAAAACAATGGACAGGACGAGCGCAGAACCTTCTCGAAGAACAAGAACCTTAGCCTCACGCGATAGTTAACCATGTCGTCACGCACGTAACAGCGGGCAACTCTCGCGTGAAACAGAACCAGCCGTTTCTGTGTGTTCCCCCAAGAGGAGTAGTTATCATTGCTAGAGCCACCGCAAAGCTGAAGTTGCATGTGCAGTAACCAAGCCAGCCTAGCCACCTATGACCTCTTTCTCTCTCGTTGCTTTGGGTGTCAGTCCGTGGCCGGTTCGTGGTTCGGTTTTTTCTTACGCTATTCGCGTGTGCGGGCACGTATTTCTTTGTTGTGGGCAAACTTGCTGCGAGTAGTTCATTTGAACTGCTGCACTCGCCAGAAGAAAATAACTGATTTCTTCACATAAAGCTGCTTGGAAGTGAGTTCAACGTTTTCATTTGAAAGTTTTCTTGTCGGCGCACGCGTATCCTGCAAAGGTATGCCGTTTTCAGTCTATGTATGAGCTGTGGCTTATAACCGCAAGTTTTCATAATGATGTTTCAAAAACAACGATGACTTTAGAAGTCTGGCGGTGGATTTGCTATATCGAGAGTATACTGTTATTATATTTCTCATAACTGTTTAAATACAACGACCCGATTAAACCACTATCTCTCTTTTGTAAAAGCTGGTGTAACAAAAATACATTACTAATCCATTCTCGAAATCAAAGTATGTGGTGTACCGTTCTCGGAACCGATACAACCACATTACTATTATACTTGACATGCGTTATCCTCTGCAACAAATGCACATTCCTTAATCTGACGCTTGACAGCCCTCCTCAAATTCAATCTTCATTTTAATGTATTGAGAAAAATATGGCATAAGACTTGGTTAAGCCAGCGATTCCTTACACCCACACCCTGATTACACTCTGGAATTGGCTTTCGTTCATAGCCATCTAAGATACTGCCATCGAAGTCCAGTGTTTGATTTACCAAATTGTTTAGCTAAATTACGACATATCTAGAAACAAGCACCTTTCAATATCACCCACATTCCACACAAGCCCCAAGCCTCGTTCTACATCACGAACTTAATTTTTCTATTAAGGAAGCCTATAAATTATACTATAAGTAATATGGCATAGCGCCTGCTTAGCAATCAAAATATGGTGCGTAAAATCACTAGACGTGTTCGAGGTAACCATAAACACCCATAGTTTAGACCAAAAATAAATGAGGGAAGCTTGCACTCACGCGCAAGACGTATATCACGAAGCTTGTTGTAGAATTTTTAGAAAACACTTAGCCTTCGCTATCATTGCTTAGTTTCATAACTGCAGTGCGCGTAATTGCCGTCATATGCATCAAAGAGATCGTCGTCTTCTTCGCGTTGAGTGGTGGATAACTCTTCGGTCGATTGTAGGGTTTAATGCGGCGCGCAACGCAGGCAACGACTCCCGCCGCAGTGGGGGACCACCTGGAGATCTATAACGTACGCCAAATCTCGTACACACGGGGTTTTTCGCGTTTCGTGGCCATCAGAAAAAGCCTGCCGACGCGGCCGCGAATAGAACCCGCGTCCTCGGGCTACCCAGCCACAGCGCCTTAGCCACTGCAGCCACTGCGGCGCTTGCGGATAAAAGTCAACCTCAGCATTAAAAGCTTTCTCCCATGCCCAACTGGCGAAGCTTGCACTACAGGCAAGCGGCAGGATTTCCTTATTTGTGAGTACTCAAGGACACATCACCAAACCTTTTCGCAGGTTTGAAAATTGTTGATTTACATGTTCCATCGGTGCTTTGCACTGCGGTAGTCGTAGTCATCGTCATATGGGTCATATCGTCGTGTTCGTCATTCCAAAGCGTGATATGCGCCGCAGCGCTTGAAAAAAAGCGCTAGAGCTCTTTTTGTGCTAAAGCCAGTAATTGAGCATGAGACTCGGTGGTCGCTGGCGAGGGACTCGCATTGGCCATTTTCTAAGTCCTTGTGGTTTTCGCCAGTTTTCTGGCCTAAGACCCTGCGCGTTCCGTGAAAGCGTAACGGTCGTTCGGAGGCACGGATCACGAGTGCTCCGCTTTTTGTATTTTGTTTTGCACACTGAACTCACACTTGTACAACAGCTCCGCTGTTGTTGTATAGCTTCTTACTTTACAAAGTACGGGCTGACTATGGGAAGGAGAGTTTTGCATATCCCGCGTTTTATACAGTGAATAACCTAGCGTTTCACAAGAAAAACCACCCGTTATTTTCAGAGTCATTTACGCGATTGTTGCCCTCTTCACTTCAACAGTTACCAGAAGTCACATTTCCTGTGTCTTACGATATCGAGGACTTTGCGATACCTTTTACTCTAATATCCAAATTTGTGTGGGTATATGCCCGAGTATATGTACACATTTGTATTGGCTGTTGTGCGTACCTAAGATTATTGTGAGCACGTTCTAAACATCGCGCACTATTTACCGTGAGTGGCTCGTGTACTTTGGGCACCATCGTTTGCTTCACTTCATCCATTTGTACATTCTCATCCATATTCATCTCATCGTTTTCTTTGTGAATATCGTCGTCATCAAAGGCTGGTTTGCATTCCTGTACGGCTGCAATGCTACCAAATAACGACATGCTGCATCTGTCTCTCAAGGCCTACTCCACGCGGTAAAGGTTGATTTTAATTCCGGTCCTTCGCGCCTCCCTGCTGCATTCTTGGAGGTCCATTCTGATCGCCCTTTACTGTCGCAGGCCATACAGCATGAAGCAGGGAGCAACCCCACTACAGTTCTGCTGCGTCAACAGCCGCCAGCCTCACCCATGGTTTTTCCTTGGGGTCCACGACGAGTGCGTCGATGACTGACTTGCCACCTGCGTTCGGGTCACTGCCTTCAACTGATGGGACGATACGTCTAAGCCCCAGAACGTGTAATGTTAGCTAGCAGAAGTCGAAAAAACTTCGTTTTTCAACAATGAAGACGGCATTTCTGACTGGGGCTGCTTTGGACCAGCAGCTGCTGCGTCACGGCAAGAACGCCCTCAATATGTGAGGCATACGTCTCTTTAGGGTGTTGCACCTGAGAATCCAGGTTTCTTGGCCAAGTCCGAACGATTGGTTCGAGCGCCAAAAGCCTTAGGCGACTTCCTGCTGCATCCTTGGAGGTCCGTTCTGGTTGCCCTTTCCTGTTTCAGGCCATGCAGTATGAAGCCGGAAGCGACGCCACTGGCTGTCCTGCTGCGTCACCAGCCCCAGCGTCACCCACAGTTTTTCTCCCTGCTCCGAGATGAGTACGTCTATGACTGGCTTGCCACCTGCGTTCGTGTCAGTTCCCCCGCGTCCTATTCGTGCCTATCCGGGCCTGTCGTACTCGCGATCGCCTCAATGCCAGCCCTGCCTGAAGAAGATCTGCTGGCGTAAGAGCTTTTGACAGCGAAATCTTCAGCAACTACCTCCCGAGATTATTATTACGCCCAAAATGCGGCCCCGCCGCCAGGCCTTCCCAAGCGATCGTCCTGTGTTTTCTAATGCGGGGTTCGGAGACAAATTGCCCGTTTCTGTAGGAGACGTCAGCAGTATGAGCGACGAGCGTATGCACCATTTGAGGCAGAACCTCAGCTTCTTTTATAGCGGGTCGGTATCACGCACCAGCTTCTCCCCCTTGGCGCTCTTCGCCACCTCCAGTCCTGTTGACATGCCTCTCCGCAAACCATTCTTCTTCAGGCGGCGGATCGCCCTCGCGATATCGCCGCTCTGTGTGAACCTTCAGATCACCGCTAAAGATCACAGGGAAACTTCGGATGTACAAGAGTAGTTCTTGGTAGCAAGTGTGTATTCCATTCTGATCCCTGGATATGAGACGACAATTCTTGTTCGCGGTGACAAGTGTCCGGATGGTGACGCTCTCATTGTGCACCCGCTATAGGCTTCCTGCCAAGAGGTATCGAATAGCCATCTGTCTTGTGCGCTTTGCGCAGGGGTCTGCCAAGCTCGTTGCCATGAACAGTGGCCCAGAGTCAATCCCTTACGGCAAGGCTGTGCTATCACTAGCACCGCTCATGTGATGCTGTCTCTTTTGTTCCCCTCTGCTCTAATACCACAACTTTTGAATTCGTTCTCTGACCCTCCGCACCCGCGTGTTTTCCCGCTATTCGCTCTGACCTCCCCGGGAACAAGCAATTTTTGTGGGGGATCCCCTACACGAGCAAAAATCGCTATTCGATTTTAGAGTACCACACTCGGTCAAATATCCGAAGTCACTCATCGCATTGAAACAGACGGTTAACAGATCATTGGCCGCAGGCCATGCCGTTTTTATTCTACAGAGCGGAAAGTCATTATTGAAAACGTCGTTGACATGCTCCAGCGCAGTTACTAGTCCATCAAACAGTCATTGGTCATGTCCTGTTGTCGTGGTGCTGAAAAAAGCCAGATCAGTTGGATTTTGTATTCATTACCGCGCACTGAATTGAATCACACAAAAGATGTTTACTGATGCCCCATATCGGATATGAATTGGACTGTTTACAGAGAGCGGAATATTTTTTCAGTACCAAGTTTTGATCTGCTTAAAGGCGAACTCCAATGCATGCGGCTGATAAAAAATACAGCTTCTGCCACTCCTGAATATGTGATTGCCCTTTAGCCTATGTAACGCTCCTTCAACTTTTACCGGATGAGCGACAGCGTTCTTTGGTGCCTTAAATGGAAAACGTGCCACCAAAATGTGCTGATTTGCCAGTCGAAGCATAAAAGCTCTGGACAGGTCCGTCAGCCACGAATACATTTGGCCCGACCCACAGAATATTGCTGCTGTCGTTAACTTCCAGGGCCCTCACGATCAGAAATATCTGCGTCGTGTTTTTGGGCAGGCACCTTACTTCCTACGCTTTGTCCAGAATTCCGTTTCAATAGCTTCGTACCCTCAAGAAACACCCTAACTCTGGAACTCCGTTCTTCTTGAAGATGACTGCGAAAGGGTCTCCAGCGGCTGAAGACTGCTCTGGAATCTGGGCTCTGCCATTTGTACGTGTCCAGAGCTGTAATTCACCACACGAACGCCAGCGGCCATAGACTTGGGGCAGTTCTACTGCAGTCTGATGGTAATGATCCGAGGTGGGCTATTTCTTAAACAGTTCTTCCATAAGTACTGCTGAGAAAAACTACACCACCACTAGGCAGGGGTGTCTCGCTGTGGTTTGGAAGTCCAGAAAGTTCGAAAATACGTCTGCGGACGCCACTTCAGAGTTTTGACTTATTAGCATGTGTTATGCTGGTTGCAGACAATCAAACATCTATCAGGCTGCCTCGGACCGCTGGGTTCTACGAATCCAGGAATATGACTTCACAGTAACTTACCAGTCCTGGAAAAAGCACCTCGACACAGACGCACTGCATCTGGGCACTCTTCAGTTGCCGAAGACTTTCGCGTCGTGACAACGACGCGAAAGTCACTTTGTCACGACGCGACGCAATCCACAGAGTATCCGATGACGGCCTGTATAAGCTGCCTACTCTTCAGTGAGCAGACACATACTGCCCCACAATATTCGACCGGCTTACCGGCTTAATGCAAGCACCCAAAAGTTGGACACGTCCGGCAGCTTCAGCCTTTCCTACTTCTCAATGGTGTCTTGTACCATTCGAATCACCATTCCTCTGCAACAGATTGGTTCCTTTGTTTCGCGCTCCCTTCGACAGCAGATCTTGAAGCCCATCCCCATGATACTTCACCGGGCCACCTAGTCTTCCACAAAACGTAAGAGCGCGGCCGCATTCGTTTCTTTCGGCCCGGCCTGTCCACCTACTTCCCCCGCTACATCGCTTCGGGCCCATCTTGGCCACAACGAAACAGGACAATATCTCCGCGTGCTGAATTCTACAGCGGCTTCATTGACGATCGGAGCCCTTCCACACTGTTGGCATAGATCACTACGTACCCTTGCCTTGTACGGCTCCCGGCTGTTGGTGGATTACAATAGCAATGGACCATTTAACACTTTACGCAGAAACAGCGCCCATTCGCTCTTGCTGTGCACCCGACGTAGCAGACCTCTTTCGTGCCATAGTGTTGCACCGTGGTGTATTCCATATTCTTTTGAGTGATCGCCACAAAACGTTTTACTGTGGCGCTGTTCAAAAAGTTCTGCGTACTGCAAACACAGTTCATAGAACCACTTCCGCTTACCACCCACAGACGAACGGTTCTGACTGGAACGATCTCACCGGATACTTACGGAAGTAATTTCTATGTACATCCGGCCTGATCGCACCAACGGGGACACATTCTACCATTCACTTCTTTTGCGTGCAAAGTGCAGTTCAAAAGACGACCGGTTACTGCCCTGTCTGCTAGTCTACGGCCGCGATTCCCTCATTCATTGTAGGCGCCAGTGTCTGATGAGCTCCTGTGCATTGCTTGAGCCCGTTACAGGAGGAGTTCTTCTTCCACCTTAACTACTGCCGTCGACTTGCTCGTCTCTATACGTAAGCAAGCCAAACGCGATGGCAAGGACTGGTATGACGCCAATCACCGTACCGTCCGCATTGACCCTGACTTCTGGGTTGTACAGTGGACACCCACACGCAGGCCTGGACTCTACCAAACATTTCTGCAATCGCTTCACAGGCCCCTATAGCATGTTAGAACAAACTTCTTCTGTGAACTACCGCAGCGCTCCCGTGCTGTGCTCGTGTAGATTATCGCTTACCATGGCACAGAAATAACTCACATATCGCGAATCAAGCCTTATGTGCGGCGTTCTTCACGGCCATGAAGCCGCTTTCAAACACAGGATGAAATGATTGTGAGCCTGTTTTGTGCATCGCGTACTCTTTACAATGACCGCTCGTACATTATGGGCACAATACTGAGCTTCATCGTTTTCCCTTCATAATTATCCTCATCAATATGCATCTGATTTTTTACTTGTGAATATCATCACCATCGGAGGCTGGTTCGGTTTTCACGATGGCTGTAACACCTCCGAATAAACGTCCTGCTGCATCTCTCCCTGAAGTCACTCTCAATATATACGGATAAAATATGTATGTTTTTCTATGTGTGCATAACTGGAGGTACACATTCACCTTTAGGTGGGTTAATGCGCTCATAAATGTACTGCTGTTGGAATTCTTGCGAGATATTTTTCGCACACAAAAAACATTCCTTAAATTTCTCTACGCCTGATTTTTTTCCTACCCTACAGATGAACTATAAATAGTGCTTATTTGATATTTAATGGGGTTTGTCATCACTTCCCACTTGTATAATTCTCAGCCCTTAATTTTGTACAGTGAATGTGCCTAATATTTATTTCATTTTCATTACCAGGGGTGCCATCTGCAATGTTATGCTCTATGGAACCCCCTATGTTTACTAATTGTAAGTAATTTATTTGTTTCCTTGTATATTAAAAGTAAACTGATCTGGCAACTTGCTGTTTACTTTCATAGCGGCACATTTATAGTGGGTCATAAGAAATGTTTTGATAAGTTGATAACGCGATTTTTAAATATTTAGGTTTCATACTTGGGCTCTTCGAAAGGGAAGGTGCGGCGATCTTTGTTGCTGTGATGGAGTGACAAAATGAGTTCTCAAATATTGTATCGGAAACTGGGTGTTCATTATTATAAACATAACACCTTGAGTCTTACATCCAGTAGGCCAAGGATTAGTGGGCACTTGCGAAAAAACAATGTTTCATGGCTCTCTCTAGAACATTCGTAAACCGTTAGGCAGCAGGCACTTTTTAGGAACTCTTTTTGCCTGCACGATTTTTTGGTTAGAAAAAATAGGTTTCAGGGAATTTTCCTAATGCCCTTAGTTCTACCATTTAGGGCATGCAATGCCAGTGCCAAGAGATATGGTAGTACTACCACAAAAAAGTCCGCATCAAAAGGCCGCCTACAAACGTGTGTTTTAAAGCGGGGTGCGGCTAACATGTGATGCCAAAATATTTCTGTAACCGTAAACATGCACCATGCTCCAGATAAAAAAATTTTATTGTTGCTGTTTTTAAAGAGAATGTTTTAGACTTGTTAAAGATTGTTTTTATTTTCATGTTAGCATGTCTGAAAACTGCATAAAACTACATAAAACTGAAATGCTATCACGGAATATTTTCATGTTTACTGATACCGTAGCACGTTTTGTGTTGGTGGGGGAGCGGGGTCAGAGAAAGGCAGTAACCTCGTTGGAAAATAAAGTTCGTTCAAAAGTTTCAGGAGATAATTTTTGTGCATTTCTGCGCATGTGCATTCCCTAAAGTCGTCCTTATTTTGTGAAATTCCTCCCTCGCAGAAGGTCTCGGAAAGTTTGAAAGATCAGAAAGTACGTTTTAAGTATTATTTTAAAAATGCCAAATCGAAGCATAAAAGTCCCCGAGGAGCCGTGGCTGGGCCGATTTAATTTAGCTCGTAAGTACTTTTTCGATGTTTAAACCGAGTTTGAATACTTTTTTATTTCTTTGTATATTCTAGAAGTGCACGTTACATGTTTATATTATTCACTGCAATGAGCAATGTTATGCGCCTTTGTTCAAAGGCCTTCCGTAAAACAGTGATTGCTCACTGTCCTGCAACATTTGTGTATGAGTTCTGGCAAATTGTTATATTGGTGTCATATCTGCTCTGATAATGACGCATACAATGCTTTACTACCAATATTTCTTCAGTATTAGTGTTAAGGCGTTGTACAAACATATGGTGCTCAAGAATGAATTGTGATACAAGCTTCACTTTATGTCCCACACTAAAGAAATTTTTAGAATACAGTCTTCGTGAAACCATGAAATTTCAGAAAAGCTCAGGCTTTCTCATTTATCAGTTTAGTGGGAGAGTCGAGTCTCGTATTCACTGTTCTTCCTATATTGTCCCGGATAAATATTTTCTCTAATTGGGGTGTGGAAATGGTTCAAGTTTCACCGCTGCCCTTTCCAGTCTATTCTTAGCGATGCCACGGCAGATTTCTTGATCGCTATTTTTCTTGTAATTTCGGTACAGACACATAAGCGTTCTTTATAAGCTCGAAATCAGTAATCAACTACGTCAAATTTCCTTCACTGCTTCCCTCATCTTCATCAGGCATGTACCCAAGAAGCCGAGTTTTGAATGGAACACGGCGATTCTTTGCAGCGAATGCGCTCCTTGATTTTAACCTCATGCCGCCCCCCTCCCTTGCCAAAGGCACATACATGAACATCTCTTGTGGTAATTGAAGCTTACTTAGATCGTGTTGTATCCCTCAGTCTGCCACTTTATACTTTTGCGAGATCTAACACTGCTTTTTCTGAATAGCGGATTTTGTGGTCGGTACGACTGCATCCTCTTCATCCGCCCATTTCTCAGAAAAGAGAGCGACTAAGAAAACCACAAATAAAAGGCTATACTACCGTGCTCTACTTGTGCACGGTTGCTGATTACGTAGCGAAAATATTGTTTTACCCCCGTTTATATGAATCCGATAGCGCATTTCACAGTGTCAGAACCACGAGGCACTACTGTTACGCATACTTTGTCAAGCCTCCCATTTTAAACTTCTTCAACGCCAGTCATCCCGTCACTCAACGCCACTCATATACAGAGTGGCAATTGGCGACAAAAGGTCTGAAACTGTTCTTGTGAGTTCAATAAGACGGCAGATGAATGCTAGAAGGTAGAGAGTCAACTCCAGAAGCAATAATCTATTTAAAAAGGAAACCAATTCTCACTGTTTATATTGTGCAATTAGTAGTTCGTGTAGGAAGATTCTGAACCTACAGTTGACACCATTTGCACTGAATATTTGTCGGAGCAAAACCATTTCGGACGATATTTACTGTACCGAATAAAATCCTAACAAGTTCAATGCAGAAAAACGTATTTTTAGGGCGTAAATAAGCCCTTTGATATAATTTAAACGAGTGTGGTTAGCGCAGCCTTAACAATATGGTAAAAAGACACCGATACTAAACACCGTACTTCCTGCAGAAAACGTCAAGCGGCCGCCCTGGTTCATACACGAGGCACGTCACGTGGCTAACTCGCGCCTACAGAGTGGCCCCAGTTGTACTTTCTTCACAAAACAGTGGTAGAGGACATCTACGTTTATGTCTTAAAGTGTGATATGCTTTACGGTTATTTATGGTGTCCTGAAGGAACATTTTGCAGCAGATCTGCTGCATTCATCTTTTATGCTATCGAAGCACACAGAGACAAGTGAGAATGTGAAAGTATCAACAGCCGTTTCATAACCGCTCCCCACCAAAAGAGGCCGCTTTGAAGCGCCAATTTTTATACATCTTCCGACAGTGCACACATTGGCTTTAAAACAAGCGCTAATTTCTTAATCATGTATCATCTAATGCTGACACTCATGCTAGCTTGCCCACGAGTTGCACATAGCTTGCTGGCCTACAGCCAATCACTTGCGTCATTAACGTTTTTATTTGCTAAGCTTTGTGTGTGCCTACCCACGCTGTTCGCTACTAACGTCTACTCGTGTTTGCCACCTAAACATGACTTAGCAGCAGCACTCCAACACGGCAACCCATAGAAGTCGAAGTTTAGGTACCAGGTGGACCGTGCATTTGAAGCTCCCGGTGAGCCTCCGGCGAACGCGAAAATAGATACGACGGAACCCCACGGCGATGACCGAACAGCCGCTTTCCCCGCCCGCTTGATCCAATTTCTTCTTCCTTGTATGATGCACTTTTTCCGATATCTCTGCTATCTGCTTTCTAGTGTCTTTCAAATCCACGTTGTGATTCCGCTCTTTTCTTTGCAAGAGTGCCTCAATTCACGCGCGTCCGCAGCAAGGGTTTAGCAAAATACCGGACGCGATGGGGGGAGAACACTTACCCGCTGGCACTGCCATTTCGGGTCACTCGCTGGCCGCCGCAGCAAGTCACTGTAGCAAGACCGCTCTATATCTTTCGCGGCAACACGATTTACTCGCGAAGGTTGATTTATATCAGTTCTTTCGCGTGGCTGGGTCTTGTGGGAAACAAAAACAGCTATGTGTTGAGCACTATGGCCCAACAGCGACGGCGCGCGACCATTCAGAGGGTGTCTCCATCATGTACGGCAATGCCGGTTTTTGTTCATCTCCGCCTTGTACCGTCATTCGTTTCACTTGGCCTTGGCAGTTTCACACTCGCATTTTGCCCTCCCAATTTGTGTGGCAACAAGTGCCTTACCTCGCGTAGCGCGCGGCGCTTGGCTGGCGGACTAGCTGGATGACATGGAGGGAATGCGGCACAACACAGGCGTTTTTCTTCTTGTGATTTCAGCGAAAGGTTCACAAATCCCGCTAAAACACCCAAGATCTAGTAGTTTAAATAAGTTCTTATCCCACCTGTCACGTGAAACCGTCTACTAGACCGGCCTATGCTCGCACCTCGGTCGTACGACACCCAAGTCCTACGACGCTTTCTCACGGCCCCTTGAAAGTCGTATTATCGGCGTTCCACTGTACTTCAGTTGTATTTGCACCCAAATTCCAACTGTAGCGGGCGTTGTCGTCTTGTCTAGTTGGTGGTGATGACGTCTTATTATGGATGCTTTAACACACCTATTAACACGACAGAAGGGTCAACGCTTGTCTCGAAATGCCCATCCAAAAATTGGTTAATCATCCTAGTACCGCTGTCCCATTGTAAATGGCACGTGATATCACATTGTAAAGCGCACGTGACGTAAATCTGTCACATTGAAAAGGAAACGTACGTCGCCCGATGGGTCTTGATCACTAGTGCCAAAAGCTTCGCACAGGCGAATCCCCCTCAGTGCTTTAAACGAACAGGAACGTCTCTCCCCCGAGGATTACCGGGGCACGCGTGGAGCTCTGGAAAGAATTTACGAATGATGGCGGGGTCTCCCCAGCAGAAACGTCGCAGAAGCAGTGCTGGGGCGTTCAGTGAGATAGCAGGACGCGTACACATTCACATCGGTGTGAGCACCTGTCAGCTTTCGATTTTACAAAACTCTCACGGGGCAGCAAAAGAGCTGCTGAGGGGGCGCCCATCGCAGGACACGGCGAAGGAACTCGTGACGCGTCTGAGATTGAAAATAGTTCAGTCTGAGTTTCTGTAGCGGTTCAGGCACCCAGACGGCGTGATGCCAAGCCGGGAATGAAGACCGACAAAATTTACCGGATGGCTACACGTTCTGCCATTATTGAAGGAAGAATCTAATCCGACGCCTGAAGTATCTGCAAAGAGGGGAACAACGCGTTGGTGGGTTGCAGTCTGTGCCCACTTCTGTGTCTTGGTTTGCTCGACCTGAAATGATATAGAAATCCAAGGAGAGGTGGTCTGGCTTCAGTACGTAATGGTGGGAACGCCGTACATGTGCAGTCATAGACATATGAAAAGCGAGAAGAAATATATGAAGCATAATGCGCAAAACTAAATAAATATGGTTCGTGTAGATCACATAAAGAAGGCGTAATAGTATATTGCGAAAGACACATGGATCGTGGAAATCACTTAATAAAGGGGTAATGGTATATTGCGAATGTCAGATTTTCAAACTTTGTAACTGTTATAGGGTCAAGCGGCAATCAAAATTTTATAAATTAAATTGTGCTATTTTTCTGTTACAACTTCCGCATCGGCATTTCGATTTCATTTGTCCATCACTGTGCGTAAGCAGCATGTTGCCTGTAGATTGGCCGTAACTGCAAATGAAGGTCAGGGGATTTTCGCGACAGTATGCGTGGCCTTGAGTAAAAGTGGGGGTCCATATCGCTGTAGTCGGATCTCCTTGGATTTACTGACAATGCGAGTACCGACGCTCATCAGCAAGGTCGTCCTTTTTTAGTCTATGAAACAGAGCTTGTCCTGTTATTTTTTAGATGCAGAGCATCTCATGCTCGGGGCTGTGTCCCTCCTCCCTTGTCGTCCGCCGTCCGCACTCTACAGCGCATGCGCGTCTCTTCAGCCCCGTCAGCATTTGGGCTGACGTCAGCGCAGTCCCCTATAAAAAGAAATAGTTACGCGGTGCCCGGTTTTGATCCCACGACTCACTGGCCGCAACGGGAGGTACGTGGCGCTGTTCCCACTGCGCTACAAACCGAAACGGGAGCATGTGCTACGAACGCGCCTTATGTCCTTCACTCATTCAAACCACGTGAAGAAGCTACTGATACAACGAAGGCACGCGAAGCTAACGTAAACGGAAACGACGAACTGAAAACTAATGGGAACTTCAGTCGACCCCATCGCTGCTTCGCATACTACTCTGGGTTCCCTACGGAAAGAGCGTGTAATTTTTTTCTTCTTCGTTTGTCGATGCATGGGCTTAAGCCACGAACCAATACAAACTCACCCAGTTATCCGTTTTGATAGGCTATAAACACCGGTTAAAAATATTTCGTACCGTCTGGAAACACCGGTTCGTTTCCAGACGGTACCGGTTTCTTAGAATTAAATTCTGTGAATAACCGTGGTACATCCGCGGAGCTTCCACGATAGGGCGTAATATAGGATATTTGTCATGCGACCTCCAGCACTGTCAGCCACCTAGACGTTACGACAAACAGGTGCAGAATCCTGACAGCTTTGCCACCCGCAGAGCGGAGCCATGCACTAGGAAGTCGCAGCAGCTCGTTAAGCTTTATGATCTGGGGTTGACAATGTATCTTCAAGGGCGCGGCCATATACGCTCGCTGGAATGGTGGCCGCTCAAGATGACGTCGCTCCATCTGTTCGTTTGTACTCGACGTGAAGGGTCTCCTCTTACCCCATAAGCTGAGACCAATCGAGTTTTACTCATGCGCGGTCTTATGTAAGACAGTCTTGAGGTTTGCCAGCTGTGTGGTGAGAACTCCATACACCGACAAACATATGGCCTAGCCTGCATGCCAGAAAATATCTGCGTAGCGGCATGGGCGTCGGACAGTATTTGTTCTTGAAGGGGCAAACATTTGTCGCCGCTGTGGGAAGGCGAATGGAGGGGGATGTTTTAATAATTACATGCGCAATGGCACACCATTCATGAGATGTCATGTACAAGAACGCAGAAACGTCTTTATTTGGTAATCGTTAAGTGTCTGAAGGTTTACAATTCTGACACAGCAAAACAGGAAGCAACTTTATTATATAACGACTCCTTCTTATGAAACGAAACGTTCGTAGCGGCAGGTTTTTGAAATAGTTGTCTGGCGCCGCTCAAAAAATAACGTAAAATAAATGAGGTTGCGATCCACGAGTATGAACAATTTGTATTTGCTTTGTGCATGCACGTTCTTGGAGTCACCCATCCCTGAAAGCACCCGGCGTCGACAGGCGCGCGGATGGAAATGTGGTTATTTCTGTGAACTCCCCTCGCTCCTTATTTTCAATTTTTGACGGTGCAGCGAAATTCTCGATAAACTGTTGTCAGACGTCGCCAAACGGAGCCACGTTATCAGACGCCAAAACGGGCGTAAAGTGGACCATGCAAACAAAACACAGGTTTCCTGCATTGAAAAGGTTGTCTCGTTAGAATCATACTGACACCACTTTTAAGGCACACTTCGCTAAAATAAGCTACATAATTAAGAAAAAGGAAGTGTCATGCGACCCACTAGCTCATTACCCGAAACATAAGCTATGCTGTCATATGCCCAGCTTTCCTATTGGCTGATTCCAGCAAAAGCGAATGCAAATTTGGCACGGTTTAAAAGGTCGTTTAACGACCTGTTTGCGCTTAAATGTATTGCATATTCAGTTTACAGCAGTGTGAATGGTGGAGTAAGCAATGAAAGTTAGAAAACATACCTACGTAAACATAAAAGTACCGATGCGCGTTGGTGCTGAGCGCGTTATGCTTGATTTAGCTGCACAGTACTTTGCCGCTTAGGAGCACGTCACACGCCTATTGGCGTAAGTGACGCTGTCTTACGATACATGTTTGTCGCTGGTACCCCATGATTCCTGAAACGATTACTTTCTAACCGAAACAAAAACAAGCAAATACGATGAAAAACGAAGCCATGGCGGCCGGCGGTCCGCGGCTGACTATGGTAGCGCTATCTGGAGAACTAGCGGTAAGGAAGACTGCAGAGCCTAATTATGCACTGGAAGTTCGTTGGAAAACCGCCCTACGATTTGTGGGAGACGTCACGAAAACACATTATTTATCGGGGGATAATCAAAATTTTAACATATATGGATGAATTTCTCGGTGAATACGGCATCGTTGCTGCCGGACAAGCGCTGGGGGCACTATAAAACGGGAAATTTTCCCTATAAAAAAACAGGGTATTTTTCTGCATGGCCCAACACGTCGTTGTGAGAAGTATCATAGCCGTCTCAAGAGGGTCACTGGTGTATTATAGCGGATACATGTCCTCATCGAGTTCCAGAAGATCGATTCGGCGCCTATTAGGTCCGTGCTTATCCAGGATAGATCTCGGAGGTATAAATATAAAATTTATAGGAGCTTTCGTGCTCATTCCCTAACAATTTGGAAAAAATATAAAACGTGGCGCAAGTTCGAAGTAGGGATGGATGCGTTCGTTCAATTTATAGGACGTGCGTTTCATCCTGTTCGCAGACTGGAATTTCGTGTACTAACCTTGAACACTTTTGCGTACCATCCTTCTTCCATATCTATAGTGATCTAAAACAAGCTTTAGAACCGGTATAGTTAAATATCGCTTTCGCCCAACATTAGGCAGCAATAAACGACTCAGTTAACGATGCTAAGATGCGGAAGTTTGGGGAGGTTGAGGGCATGGTGCAATGTTCCCCCCCTTGAACCACCAGCGTATTTTGAGGCTCCAACAAAATACAGTGTGGCTAGTAGCTTCACTCTCAACCGTGATACTCGAAGAAGAAAGCTTTAAGTGCTTCATTAAACAATAACGTGGCTTCCGGCGTTATCGTCACTAGAGATCGTGTAAGAATTGGCCGAACGCGCAAACAGAAAAAAAGCAAAGTAACGAAAAATGAGTGCACTTCCGCACTGTGAATATGGATAACCTGCACCGCTTGACGCATTCAAACGTGCGCAGAAAACCAAACCCGTTTGTAATTTGCCTTGGAGTATACTTCCGGGAGGGTTAGCTGATGAAACATTGTAGGGCTCGGCCGCTATCTTCGCGGACGCACCTGTTGCTGTTTATTTCTATCCCGAATCGTAGGCAGTTCTCTGTCTGTGTAACGCAACATCACCGACCGCTTGACCAGGGAGGGCAGCAATCAGGTCACATCAGGCCGTGAAACTTCAGGGTTCGTTGGCCTCTCCCACGAGCACATCGTGCATGTCATCAGTGAGTGCATGAGTGCATGAAAAGCTGAATTCAATGAAACCATGCATTGGTTTCATTTATTTATGTTTTGTTTTTGCCACCTCGTTGCACCGAGGTGTATTATCTGTGCTATTTGTAGAGCGGGCGTCCTATTCTTATTTTTCTATGCCGCACGCATTATCTGCTTTGATAAGGCGAGTGCTTTGAACTAATGTCCCCAGTGTAGACTAATCTTCTTGGTCTACGGTGTTTTGGATGTAATTAGACGGTTCGAGAAACACTCGAGCCGACAGATAAATGCACGCAGCGCGGACGCCGCTGTATCTTAATCGCCGATACTCTCATGCGCACGTCCCTTTGTTGGCTGCTGCTTCGGCGCCTTTGTATTTTGTGTAGTTGTTAGGGGAGCACCAGTTCGCTCTAATAAACGTTGTTTTCCTTTAAAGGAGCCATGAAGAGAAAACACAAGTTTGATTCATTAGAAAGATTGCCTCGTTAGAACCATAACGACACCACTTATAACGCAAACTTCGCTCAAATAAGCTACATAATTAGGAAAAAGGAAATGACCATGCGACCCACCAGCTCATTTTCCGCAACAGAACCTATGATGTCACTCGAGAATGCTCTGCGATTAGCGGAGGCCGGCAAAAGCAAACGCATGTTAGGCAGGGATTCCAGTTTGCATAGCGAGCTACATGCTCGTGAAACATACTGCACATTCTTTTTATGACAAAGAACGGTGGAGCAAACGGCTGAAGTTCCGAACGAACGCGCAAGCGTGTGCGCCAATGCGTGACTACACTACCGCCGGCCGAACTCGACATCTCGCCGTCGCCACCGTCGCGCAGACGAATTTTCGGGTTCGAGGCACTTAGGGGCCAACGAACCGTTCCAGCACGTACAGCCGCGACCTTGCTTGGTGTCTTAATCCCTTGACAGGAGGTTGGCCGTCATATCGCCAACCAGCAAAGGTAAAAATAGAAACGAGGGGAGTAAGGAACATCAAGAAGTGACGAGATAGTGCAAGTCGTCGCAGAAGTTTCGAATGGTGTTGGCGTGCTGCTGTCGTTACGAGCTCGTTTCCAGTTTACAACCAGGCTACGTTTTGTGAACTTTGCAAACGGAGGAGAAAGGGAGCTAAAGGAAGTACGAGTGTGCTCGCTTCATTTCCGAGGAAGTGATTACGGCAGGGACCCTTACGTTAGCTCACTCCTGGGACATGGTGGCGCTCGTCGCCGACTTCGTCAAATCGCTCTGACCTCGGGGAAAAAAATGCCGTAAACACCGCGTATTGACGCTCGTATCTTTCTGGTCGAAGCAGAGAGCTCGCGCGAACGGCTTTCCATACACGACACCGGCCAACTGGCATAAGTGATACTGCTACTGAAATTGAACTATTATTAACCGTAATAAAAATACGGCACATACGTACCAGTCTGTATTCGTCCGTCACGACGGGGCTGACGAGGCAGCGGTGCCGACGGCAGGGCGTTCGTCTGTTGTGGCAATCGCGGAATGGTCGCTTTCCCGTCCACCGGGTATCCCACAACTCTTGCCGCTCGTGCACTTAGAAGCATTGAGCGTTCAAGTGGTGTGAGGTTGTTAAATGCAAGCCCTAGCTCCTCGGCGAGAGTTGTGTTCTCGGATCAACATACTAAGTATCTGTTTCATGGACCGGCTCGTATGACGCCATGGTTCACGTCCCGGAATGTGCAATTTTAGCGGGAGATTTAAAATTTTGACTTAAGTTGCCTTATTGCTCTCTCAGTGAATAAAGATTCATTTGCTTCAGGGAAAGCGCTTGGGGTACTATGAAACACCTAATCTTGCGAATAAAACAAACTTTGTTTTCTCTTCATTGCTCCTTTAAGAAAATAGCATCTTCTTTGGCTTCGTTAAATATATTGTCAAAATACAGTTCCGGCATCTCGAACGACTGACCATCTCCGGTCTCCCTTTTCGTTGCCAAGGTAGTTTTACCACCAGTAGGCAGCCGCAGTTATTTCCGCGAGGCTTTTTACCTTGATTGAAGAAAAGCAAGCTCTTTTGCAAGAAAACTCAAAACAATTAGGCCAGGTTCTGCACACAGTAAATATTTTAAGGTAAGTTTTCGCAGACC
>CM023451.1:37298937-37452312 GCA_013339765.2 Haemaphysalis longicornis
GTCACCTTTAAATGGCCCTTTTTCGTTCAAAACATAAACAACACCTGGAAGCTTGAAGCATGAGAGGGGGTCTTCACGCTGACAATGTCAGAACATAGCTTGCTAGTGGGCACGTGAACGATGTGCACAATGTGTTTCTTGAAAATGCGTGCAAAAGCTTGATTGATGTGTAGGACGAGAATTGCAGCACGTTTTGACACAGGCCTTGTAGACGCTTCTGCCTGCTAATGTCCATGCGGATTCCTGCTAGTCGCCCTCTTCGCTTCTTTCTGAATATAATGCTTTAGGCAGCCACAAGGACTGCATCAAAACGTGCAGCAATTACCTACGTCCCACACATCGGTGAACTCTCGCACGCATTTTCAAGAAACGCAGTGCATACATCGTGCATGTGCCCACTAGCAAGCTATGTTCTGACATTGTCAGCGTGAAAGACCCCCTCTCACGCTCCAAGCTTCCGGGTATTGTTTATGAGATTCCATGCGCTGAATGCAAATCAGTGTACATTGGCGAAACGGGCAATCTGCACAGAAGATTAACGCAGCACTGGAACGAAGTGAACAAGGGCCATGCAAAAACAAGTCCACTGGCAGAGCACCGTGAGAGGACGGGACACGTGGTCGACTGGAACAAGACAAAATTACTGACAACTGAGTGCAATCTATCTTCTCGATTACTGCTCGAGTCCCTCATCGTTCAGACGACGGCCAACATTATCAACATAATGGATGGCAATCGGCACCATATCTATGCAAACTCATTGCGCCGCGTAATTCCCAATATATAGCTTCGTTTTCCACGACACATGCTCACCGTGAACAAGCAACAAACCGTTAAATGGCTTTCTTGACTTGGTCAGTGACCTACGTTTCATCACTGCAATAATGCTTTTATCTGCCTACACGGCATTCCGTCAAACACTGGACTACACCACATGAGCCCTTGCCGTTCTTAACCTGCACCAGAGTATATAACCTTTCACTACTGCTATGAGATAGACCCATAAACGCACTTCAATATAGCCTTTATATTTAGCTCTTGGAAACATTATGTATAATTTCACCTTTATGTTGCACCTGCTACAGCAGCTGGTAATATACCAAAAACATGAAAAAAACAGTGGTTTTAACACGCCAAAGCTACACTTGGGATATGGGGAGCACTGTAGGGGAAGGATTCGCATTAATTCTGACCACCTGGGTATTTTTCTGCGCACCGAAATCTCAAAACACGGGCGTCTTTACGTGTTGCCTCCATCTGAAAAGCGGCCACACCAAGCGGTATCTAACCGACATTCGCACGCACACCACCCTAGCCACTGCAGTGATTAAACATATCAAATAAGGCGAGTTTTGGAGTGCAAATGAAAATATTAATCACACGTCTTATTTTCCCAATCGATCTACCTTTTGAAATCCACCATGCAACCCCCCCTCCCCTACCGGCCTACCAAAACACCTTTGTCTCAAGAGGTAATCAGGCTGTTGTTAATGAAGTAAGTATTTACAATTCGAGACTTGCCACCGTTAAAGTCATGCACTTTGTTTTAGAGATAAGCGACATTAGCCATTTGAAGCACCAGGAGTTAATTGTGTTAAGATCAGATTGAAAGCATTGACGGTAGTAGTTGAAAGAAATGTGTGTGATAAATTACAACATCATCTGCAAATAGACCTACATGGGAGGATATGCAACATGGAAGATAGACCAAGCAACCGGCCTGGGGGGACAACAAAGTCGCACGAGCAAAAAAAGTATAGTTATTAGAAGTAAACTGCATTTGAGAAGAATGAAAATCTTTCGCTCAAGTGAGGACATTATGGTGAAGTTTGAGAAGTAGTCTGTGGTGTGCAATGCGATTGATTGCTTTAGAAAAATCGAGAAGAAAAAAAACTACCCAGTTTGTAAGTTTGCGTCAATGGATCAATGTAGATCGTGAACAAATCCTGAAAGTTGTGTTTCTCAAGTAACCCTTGTGAAAACCGTGGTGATATTCGAATTTGATATTGTGATTTTATAAATAAGTAGCGACCTGAGAGTGGATGAAATGTTTCCGACCTTGCAATGGTGCTTGTTAGGGAAATTAATGGTGATGAAGTACCGTCTCCTGATTCAAAGATGGTGCTACTTCGACTATCTTCCAACCATTGAGAATAGTGCCTGTCATGAGAGACTGCGAAAAAAAGCGCTGTCGGAATTCTACAGACTGCGGGATGTACTTTTCGGTATAGTATGATTAATACCAGTATCTGATCTGAAGTAGACCAGTTTGCATTGCAAGTTTAAAACCATATCGAAAGATCCTAAATGTTTGCTTGGCTTGTTACATACTAATACTTGCTGCAAAGTCAGTTCAATTTCTCTCTTGCCCTTTAGTCATCGGCCCCAGATTCTCTTCAATATCTCTGCTAAGCAATGACACGCTCCAAACGCACTGCACTGCTTCATGAAAATGTTTCAAATAATCAGAGGCCACAGCACTGCTAACAGGTATACATCATGGCAGGTTCCACAACATGCAATAACTAACCTAAAAGAACATAATTGGTGGGTGCACCGATATGGCAGCAGTGCCTGGACCGATGTGTCGAGCAAATGCGCTGACTTCTGAACTGGTGGTCCAAGCGGCCAGATGATGAATGAATGACCATTCCTGGCGGCAAAGCGTACGGAGCACCAACGAAAGGCCAGGCAGTACTTGGGTACAGCAGGTGCAGTGTCGGTTGGCAAGGGGAGGCCCTGGCAAAGCCTTTGAAAACTGGACTGGAAGGCAGCTGACCCAGGACAGCCAGCAGCAGCACCTGCAGGTGCATAATCTGTGAGTGCGCTGACACTTGTTGAAATGCAAGAGGACACACAAAGCACGAATGCTTACATAAAGTAGATTTTTAATCGTTTAAAGACAGTAACCTCCAAGGCACTAATAAGAACATTCCAGGAACATTCCAAGTGAAATTTAGGTCACAGTAAGAATGTATTTATTAGACCCGCAGGTACTGTGAGTGGGATATGCATGATATATGCAAAGCTCACTGCTGAGCTAATTTGCATGGAAGGCATGCTAGCAGCTCATCTGTATCCCTTGCTTTCAATCGGAACTGGTGTGTGATAGTTGAGGCTCCTCCATTTCAATGTCTGACTTGTATCTGCACGTTCAATTCTCCAATATAAATCGAGTTGAGTCAGTGCCTACAGCTTTCTTGTTAGTCTCTGTATGGCCTGCCGTTTTGCGAAAATGAGAACTTGCGAATTGGCTCAATTTTCTGCACTAATTTAAACAATACATATGCCTCTGATATCAAGCCCCAGACTTCCCGAGAGCTACTCTGACGGAATCGCAGGCGCCTCGTAGGCGTTGTGAAATCTCCCAAACTACCCCGAGACAATGCTAACTCCCTGCGAGGCCACATGCGCGCATTTCACCTTCAATTTGCACGTATGTGAATTGTATACCTCTATGAACTCTCAGACGGGCGTCGTCATATTCGTGCCGGACTCGTGAAGCTCGGCAACGTAAATTACCGCACTCGCTCGCTGGCGCGTGGCCCGAACTCTCTCACCGTTTCCGGCCCTTGCATACTATTTTCTCGACCTTGCACTTTGTAAATTCTCATCTGTTTAACTACACCTCGTGCGCCCTCATCTCTTGCCTGCTTTTCTTCCAGCACAACTCCGTCAGCACCCGGTCGACGCGTACGCTGTCGGGGCGCGTTGGCGAGCGAGTACGGCAATTTCAAGACGCTGTTGTCGAGCTTCACGAGAACGGCACACATATCACGGCCCGAAGACCGCGAGGCGTACGGTCGCCGGTCTCGCGAGCGCAATAGCTGCGAAGCGCACTGCACGGAATTCGTGTAGGGGGGAGGAGGGGGGAGATTTAACAACACCTACGAGACGCCAGCCATGGAATCAAGTGTACGCTTTTTCACATGCACTTCCAAGGAACCTCCTGTTCATGTTATTTCTTGGTATACCGCGGGTATTTACGAGGGAGGACTAATCACAGCGTTGTGCCACTCACGCGAAATTGCGACTGCGATCTGCAACCGCAAAGGCACTGTTTTAGAGGCACATAAACAAACGCCCCGGTGTTAAAGAGCCTCGCGTGATGTGAAATTATTAGCAGCCGTGTACCAAAGCGCGAACATCGTAGCCAAGGTCTAGCTTCAGCGTAAATTGATGCTGACTTCTGCGGAAACGGTGGACTGGGCGCCACACAAGTATACTAACTCACGTAGGCTCTCAGAGCAAACGAAATGGGGGTATAGCGAATTACTGACCCATAAACACCAGAACTCGTTCCAGCCAAATACAGAATAATAAAAATGCGTACTTACCCGAGCAAAAACGATGTTTCAAACGTACAATTCTCCTTCACTGTCGTATTCATCTCGCGGACACACGAACACACGCTTTGTTCTGATGCAATGTCATCCACTTTCGACGCGCAGTATTTTATCCGGCTATGATCGTTCTTCCGGGGTCCCCATGTTCAACACACGCGTAGGTTGGAAGGGTAGACATCACCCATAAAGCTTCTATAACTATGATTTAAGCTTGAAATAGATAAAACAGATCAAATCACACCACCAACCACTCGGCACAAAACGTCATGAAAAAACACACAACAAGTAAGAGATAGTTGCCAGACTTCAAATGCAGCACCTCTATGTTTGACGAAAATTGTGTTAGTACTGTAATTTTGGTAATTATATTTCTGCTTTCAAAGTCTGAAATGTGTTTATAACTTACATTTAAGGTTTTTAAACACAAAAAGTGAATACATATAAAGTAATTAACATATATACTGATATTGTAAAGAGGTTTTGACGTTTGTTTTGGTTTTGTTTTCACGGCGGGTTTCTCAAGAGAGAAGGTGCGAGGAAACGAGCTACTTTGGGTTTAGGAAGAGGGCGGTAAATGTCGGCGTGATAGAAAGCAAGGAACAGGCGCTTACCCTGGTCGTTAAAAAAAGAGATAATGAAACCCTCACCTAAAAAAAAAACAGGTTCGACGAGGAATCGAACCGTTGACCTACAAAATAGTAGACGGACGCGTTAACACTCAGCTATATCGGCGGGCGGTGTTCGGGGCGCCTAAAACAACTCTATACTTACGAAAGTTGTGAACGAATATTGTCGCTTGTGTCTAATTTATGCTGCATTTTTTAAATTCTGGCTGTCCTAACGCTTGTTTCTCACGCACCGGTCTTGCAGACGAGGCCGCATTGCTAGCGCTGCAAGCGATTGAGCCAAAGCTCCTTTATTTGACTCAAGAAAAGCTATCGCAGTCAACCCGACCTTTTCTGCGCAAGCCACGGTAGCCGCGAAATAAATGGAATGTGCCTTTAGAATTATGGCGTTGATAACGCTTGTTTGACCGGCACCGTCTTGCAGACAAGCAACGTCGCTCTAATACTACAAGCGATGTCACTCCTGGCATGTCAGGCGCATCAAACCCATCGTGTAAAACGACTGCTAACAGTGCGAAAACCTCTTAGTTTGTAACAAGTGGGGATTTGCGGTGGCGGCGACGTAATAGGTACAGCAAGCAGGTAGGCAGAACAGCAGCCGGGCAGCGACGAGCGAAAATGATTTTACACGACCGTCCCCGTCGGCCTGCGCAAAAAAAGAAGATAGAACCCCTGCATACACGCCCTCGAAGAAAGCTGTACAGCCGATTCAGTTTGTTGTGGACGAAGAGCAACCGAGACTGCAGCCACAAACGATTGTGCTTGCCGTGGTATGAGCCAAAGCAGATCTTCACATCGTTATGTTATCGTCCGTCTGACTGTTACTTATTAAAGGGAAAATTCAGAACACAAACGTTGACGTCTAGCGTCAATGCCAGACATAGACGCTGCTTTTTAGGCCCTAAAAACCACCTTCAGGGCGTCTGTCAGTTCTGTCTGATGGCGCGCTCGCGCCGCTGATTACGAACAAGGCGTCTGTTGCCGTTCACTGATCGTGTTGGCGAGCCGGTAAACGCCATCACGGGTAAACTCCCTGTTAGAAGACTACGCTGTTGGGACGATAGAGTGCCGACAGAGCTTCTTATTGGCCCCACAAACGCTATCAAGGTTAAACTCCCTTTTGGAAGACTAGGCTATTGGAATGATAGAGTGCCGACAGAACTTCGTATTAGCCCCACAGGCGTGCTGTGAGCCCAACAAGAAAGTCTTGTTGGACTTTTTACCCGGGGCATAATATTACGGGAACAAATTCTTAGGTAAATTCGATTTCGTTGAGGACACGGATGCCTTGTGTAAAAGTTTTATTTATAGGACTACAAGAGGTATTTTGTAGCCTTCCCTTCCAGTGCACCCAGACATCGAAACGAACCTTGTGATACACTCGAAGAAGTAGATTAGTGCAGAGTGAAGTTTAAGCATTCAGCACGTTTTGTTCAATTTATGAACAGCAATTTTAGAGCATTTCCCCTGGTCTATGTGGAGAGTTCATATTTAAACCTCTCAACGGGAGGTGAAATAGTGCAATGTGCGGTTTAAACATTCATCCTGTTTTTGTGCAATTTTGCATGCTTGCATTCACACACCGTTCTTTTAGGCACCCTAACGATAGGGTGTCGTGGTAACACCCCAATCGAGAAGAAATACTTTTTAGCACCCCTTTAACGGTCGTAGCACCCTTTGAAACTGTTGATTACACCCCTGAATTTTGGCACCCTCGAGGTGGGGTGGCCGAGCAATATTTGGGCGCTGGAAAGGTGCAAAAAGGGTGCAAAATGTCCAGTACACCCTTCTAGCACCTTAAAGGGTGTAAAAATGTTAAGATTTACACCCCTTAATTTGTGGCACCCTCATGATTGGGTGCCGGAGCAATGTTTTGGTCCCTAAAAGGTGCAAAAAGGGTGCAAAATGTTGAGTGCACCCTTTTAGCACCCTAAAGGGTGTTAAAAAGTTTAGTGTGCGTAAGGAGACCGCCGAAGAAGGACAAGACAAATATGCGAAGAGGAGGGCGTGTACATTGCTCTAAGCCGGTGCACCAATGTCAACAACCTTTACCTCACCAACGCTGATGGAGACTACCGATTCTACCACAGAGACGACAACATCCACAAGAACATAATGGACGAGTTTCGGCGCCTCGAGAACCACCGCCTACTCACCGTAAGACAAGAGTACTTGCGACCCTTTGCCACCGGTATGGTCCCGGACGCGGAAGTCCCTCTGGCGCTAGTAAACACCAGATCACTCAACATAACGGCAACACAATGGAACCACACGGAACCGCCACGATGTTTCGCATCCTAATCAGGTTCCCCACGGGAAGATGGTGTACTTTTTTTCTTGAAGACAACTTCGCCGTCTTTGGCAACGTGACATCTGGTGGAGCTGCTGGGTACATGCACCCTCAACCCTCTTCAAGTCGTGAAGCAAGCCCAAATCGCGCAAGCCGTCGACAGCAAGGCCTAGAGGCGGAGTTTGGACTACTGCCAGATAAATTGAAGACGGAAGACGTCACGGCTGTTGCCATAAATAACGTGACCACGATGACCACGAGCCATCCTGTAGTTCTGCAACAACCCCGGGAAGCACCATCATTTCATGGATCCCCCATGGAAGATCCTGAGGACTGGTTGCAGAAAGTGGAGCGTGTTCGGATCTTTAACAGGTGGGATGACGAAGAAACGTTTCGGCATGTATTCTATTTAAAGATGCAGCTCGAACTTGGTTTGAGAACCATGAAACTCTTTGACTGACTGGACTCTCTTCGTAGCGAGTTCCTTAAAACGTTCGCCAACATCGTGCGAAAGCAACGAACCGCACTTTTGCTAGAAACGCGCGCGCAACACCCCAACGAAGGGGGTAAGGATCTTTGTTGAGCAGATGAAGAGGTTGTTTCGACTTGCGGATTCGGAGATTACAGAAGAAAAGAAACTAAGGTTTCTCATGCGAGGGGTAAAGCAGGATCTTTTTGCTTGCCTTGTCCGCAACCCTCCTAAGACGGTGGTCGAATTCGCGTCTCAGGCGGACGCGGTGGAGAAGAAGCTGGAAGTTCGAACGAGGCAGTACCATCGCCCGGTCAACGTGCTGGTTTCCGAGGCGATTGGTGCTGGGGCTACAAGCTCCGACACACTGCGCGAGGCCATCCGAGCAGTGGTCAGGGAGGAGCTTTGGAAGCTTTTTCCAACGACGCCGCAACCTGAAGTGGCTTCCCTGACTGACGTCATCCGCGAAGAGGTTCAACATGGTTTGGGCATTTCTATGCCATCCGAGGCACCCCGCGAGCCACTGGCGATGACCTACTCCACGGCTGTTCGTCGACCCCGCCCTGCTCTAACCCGTCTACAAGAAGCTCCGCCGTACTACCATCCACTCTCCCCGCCGTCGCCGCTGTCGCCGCCATCCACCGTACCGCCAACCACAGCCCAAAACCAGACGCGGAGAAAGACCGGCGTTTGGCGAACCGCCGATAATATCCCGCTGTGCTACCGCTGCGGAGAGGCCGATCACATCTATCGTCGTTGTCCATACAAGAGACTCGGATTGCGTGGTTTCTACGTCGACGCACCTCGCCCTCTCCCTGGGCAACGACCACGGGACATCGGCGACTATCTTTCTCAATCTAGCCATGGCACAGCCTGTTTCAAACGTTCGCCGTCGCCCTACCCATACCAATCGTCGAGCCGCCGTAGCAATGCTGACTTCTCACGTGTGAGGTCCTCCAGCCCACGCAGGGGAAAATAAAAACAGCAACTTCGGGAGGTCAAGTTGCACAATGGCGGAAAAAAGAAAGCCCTCCGACGACGCAGCGACTTGCTGAAGACAATGATTCAGAACATGCCCTCATCCCGACGACCCGACCTAACCCTGACGAAACTCCCGAACACGACGACAGCTACATGGCGCGACGCGTACCCGACATGACCGAATTCTGCCACTTAGAAGACGATGACACGACGACGCAGAGTGTGCGACCGTCAACACGCACAAGCCGAGATGCGACACCCCGACGCACCCGGAACTCGGAGGAAGGCGGCACCTGACGTCAAGGTGTCCATCCAAGGCTTTGATGTGGTCGCCCTCATAGACACTGGGAGCCTACTACTCAGTAATGAGCGGAGCATTTGCGTCTAAGCTGAGGAAAGTTATGACCAAATGGGACGGTACGCACACTCGCACAGCAGGAGGCCACATGGTGGCGCCAAATGGAACGTGCACATCGCGTGTCACCATAAACGGCACAAGCGTACCCTGCGGCGTTCGTCATTTTGCCTAACTGCTCCCGCGAATGTCATCCTTGGAATGGACTTTTTGACTTTTACCTCAGATCACTCTATGATGCCGGAACCAAACCCCGAACACCATGCTGCTGTAAAGATCGCCGATGATCATGTCACCCTGCCACACCGCGCAAGCTTGATGATCATGGTTTACTGTGAAGATGCTGTTCCTGACGTGACGCTATCGTAGAGAGAGACCAAAGGTTGCTCCTGGACCGCGGTGTGTCCGTCGCAAGAGGCATTGCGGGTTTAAGCTACGCGAGTACCAAGTTTTGGTCACTAATTTCACCCAGGAATACCAGCATTTAAACAGGGTCGCTGCAATTGCGTTCCTTGAAGAACGCAAGAAACAAGTGACGTGATCGCGGTCGCCGACTTTGAACGCTCACCCGAAGATACCTACAAGCTTCCGAATCACTTCGACGTGAATACGGCTTTACCGCAAGAAGAGCGGAAGAAATTACTGGATTTTCTGCGTCGCTACAGTGAGTGTTTTTCGTCGAACACAAAAGTATGTCAGACACCCCTGGCGAAGCGCCGGATAAAAACCGAAGATGGAGTCCGACCTACCCGACCGTCACTATACCGCGTCTCTTCACACGAGCGTGAAGCCATCCGGACCTCAATTCGACAACATGCTCACCGGACGGCATTACACATCCATCGAAATGTCCGTGGGCTGCACCGGTCGTACTCGTGAAGAAAAAATACGGCACTTTAAGGTTCTGCATTGACTACAGGCGACTGAACAAAATCCCCAAAAAGGACGTGTACCCCACGAACCGACAATGCCCTCGACCACCTCTGCCATGCGAAGTACTGCTCATCGATGGATCTGAAGACCGGCTACTAGCAAATTGAAGTGGACGAGAGAGACCGAGAGAAGACTGCATTTGTAACCCCGGATGGTCTATACGAGTTCAAGGTGCTGCCGTTTTGGCTGTGCACGGCGCCAACAACGTTTCAAAGAGTCATGGAACACTGTGCTAGCTGGCCTGACGTGGCACACCTGTCTTGTATACCTCGACGACGTTGTGGTATTCGCAAGAAATTTCGACGAAAACCTCGCAAGATTGGAGTCTGTACTCGAGGCTATTCGCATGGCGGGGTTAACGCTGAAGCCTGAAAAGTGCCGCTTCGCTTACGAGGAACTCAACTTTTTCGGACACGTCGTCAATGCCGCAGGAATACTGCCTGACCCGGCGAAAACATCAGCCATAGCGAACTTTCCCAGACCGAAAGACAAAAAGGCCGTGCGAAGATTTCTCGGACTGTGCGCATACTACCGGCGCTTCGTCGCAAACTTCGCACGCAGCTGCAGAGCCACTCACGGCCTCACAAAATATAGCACCCCTTTCGCCTGGGAAAACGCCCACGAAAAAGTATTCTGCGAGCTGCAACAACGTCTGCAAAACCCTCCCGTCTCGCTCATTTCGACGAAAACGCCGAACGGAAATGCACACAGTCGAGTCCCGTCGAGGCCCTTGCAACAGATTGGAATGGATGTTGCAGGCCCGTTCCTTATGTCACGATCACCAAACAAGTGGATTGTTGTATCGACAGACTACTTGACACGGCTACGCAGAGACCACCCCTCTTCCGAGGGGGACTGCACAAGAAGTCGCCAAACTCTTCATAAACTTAAATGTGCTGCGACATGGAGCACCTTAAGTCCTTATTAGGGACAGCGGAACGGCCTTCACTGCGTAGCTTATGCAAGGAATCTTGCGCTACAGCAACACGGATCTCCGAAGAACGATGGCGTACCACCCCCAAACGAACGGACTAATAGAACGTCTGAACAAGACGATCGCGGATATGCTGTCAATGTACGTCGACGTTGAACACGACTTGGGACGAAGTGCTCCCGTATGTCACGTTTGGGTACAACACGGCTATCCAGGAAATTACGCAGATGACGCCGTTCGAGCTTGTCTACGCAAGCCTGCCGAGTACGATGCTTGACGCCATGCTTCGGCATGTAGAAGACGACGACCTCAACCCCGACGTCCAAGGATACCTTTTAGCGTGCGGAGGAGGCCCGCCAGCTCCCTCGAGTTTGTACAACGAACCAGCAGCTGGCGGATGCCGGGCGCTACAACCTCCGAAGCCGAGACGTGGAGTACCACCCAGGGGATTGTGTTTGGGTTGGGACTCCCATCCGACGACGCGGACTAAGTGAGAAGCTTCTGCGACGGTATTTCGAACCCTACCAAATTCTACGACGTGTCGGCCAACTTACCTACGAGGTGATCCCCGATGGTGATTCCGGAACATCACGACGACGCACGCGGCCCGAAGTCGTCACGTGGTTCGCTTGAAACCTTACTATGCAAGATGACAGACTTTTTTTGTTGTTGTTTGGACTGTCTTTTATTTTAGCATCGGGTCGATGCACTCTTAGAGGAGGGGTAATGCCGAGAACCATGTATAAGTTTATCGTTTGTTTTTGCTGCCCGGCAATGCCCGGCTGTGTTATCTGCGTCCCAAGCGAAGCGTGTCTTCCATTCTTTATTTTTATGCCGCACGGGCTAACACATTCAAATAAGCAGACTGTCTCGCCCTAACGTCACTAGCCCAGAATGATCTTCTTTGATCTACAGTGTTCTGTATGTATATCGACGGTTCCAGAAACACTCGCGCCAAAAGATAAAAGCCTGCAGAGCAGACGCCATGGCATTTGAATCGCGAACACCAGTTTACGCACGTCCCTTTGTTGATTGCTGTATCGCCGGCTTGTATTCTTTGAGTTTGTTAGGGATGCACAAGTTCGCTCCAATAAACTTGTTTTAGATGCAACGCATCTCATCCTCGCCCCTCTGTCTTTCCTGCGTCTGTCCGGCGTTGTCCGCACAGCTGCGCCTCTGCTCCTCTCCTCTCTCCGATAGCGAACGCTCTCTCCCGAACAGCTGCGGGTTGGCGACAGCGCGCTGCTCACTCCGTTGCTAGGCGCCGGTGGGCGGCGCTGCGCTCGGCGCTGCGCGCGCTGCGCATGAGCAGTACTCTCTCTCTCAGCGCTCTCCGCTCCTTCGGGCGCTGTGAATATAAGCGCATGCCACGCTCCGGCGGTCTCAGTCGACGGTCGTCCGCCCACCTCCCCTTCGCGTGAGAATCCCTGCTATAAGCGTAATCAATACGATGGAAAACGCCAATGGAACCCCCCTTGAGATGCGTTGCGTCACGCCAGGGTTCCCGCGAGGGAAGGTGGGACGTAATTTTTTTCTTGAAGACAACTGCGTCGTCTTTGGCAACATGACTTAAAACGGGCTCAAGAACTGAAACCCTTCCCGTTCCACCGAGGTAGTAGTGTCATAAAATGTTCAAGCACTCCGGCTCTCCTCTGGCAGATCAGTAGGCGATTTATTTCGCAATACATTTGACAGATGGGGCCGCAAGCATTAGCGTGTCTTGCACGCAAAACTGGCGAGACGCTCTACTAAAACTCCCCTCATTGTGTATACGTAGCGTGACGCAAAAATTTGGCGTTTAGCGTACGCAAAAGCAACAAATGCTGCACTAAAACTCCCTCTTAGCGGATTCTATTTGCGTGAGTCCGAGGCAAATATTTTCTCTTACGCCGACGATATGTGTTCATTATTCTTCAACAAGGAGAGTATTGTTTCGGTAGTACATATAACAAAGCGTCTTAGTGCAGTGCAGCACAGATTGAAGGCGGGCCAGTTGGTACGCGAATAGTGATAAAACAGCCCGAGAAACTAAACTACAGAAAAGGCACGCAGACTGGGCGCTGGCTTAACAACCTTGTGTATTGTCACTGACCGGGCAATAAGTATAAAAAGATAAAAGACACGTGATATCCTTCGTTAGGAAAAAAAGAAACAAAAGGTCATAAAAATGTATCATCAATTCTAGAAGTTACAGTAATCTGCATTCCTACATATTTGTAGCAACTAACACGCCATGATCACAGCCCTACTTATTTTCGCTATCACGAGACATTCAATTTGTTTCCCCGAGAGAGCAATGGAGGCAGCGTTGACGCAATCCTGTTTCCAGTTATGCATTTCCCAAGCTTCTTCAATCTCTCGTCCCATCCTGTCCCGGTATAGCTCCAGAACCTGGATGTTCTCACAGATGGCAGGCATTCTTGGGCACTTGGCAACGTGTACAGAGAGTGTGCTACCTGTGTCGTTTTTTACATCACACTTGTGCTCTCGAAGATGATCAGTCACGCAGCACACCGTTGGTCCCAATTCCGAACGCTTATAAGAGAGTCTTCGTGCGGCTTTTTTCGCCGGACTTTCACTATTCACTTTTCGGCAAAGGGTCGTTATTTTTGCCAGGAGGAGAAAACACGAGTTCAACACCTCGTGTTAACCTCTGGGCATTGCACTTGGAAACATTCTGGGGCCTGTTCTTGCAGCTCCTTCTAGGCGTGCTGCCCATCGATGACCCTTTTCGAGTTGGGAAGGCAGACGATGTTTCAACCTTCTTAGGGATGGATCAACAAAAAGCGGTCAGGGCCTTTTGAAGTGACCTAAAGCATCTACACTACTCGCTGTCGGATGCCTCCATTTGTCAAGCTGTTGAGGAAGGCATAGACTGAGTAGTTCCCATTCGATTCCAGAATGAATACGGTATCAATTTTGGCGGCTTCATTTAGTTGCTCTCATTTTACCGGAACTCCACGTTCGTAGAATTCTACGATCGCATCTACATTTATAAAATGGGTGTATCATTCGGCTCTATTATCGCTTCTATACTTAGCACCGTTGTGCTCGCTCGCCATTGCAGGACTTCAGATATTGCTCTAAAGAACACTGCGACGCTAAAAGTGTTTCGCTTCGTCGACGACTTCCTCGCCCTTTACAAGGTTTCTGTCAAAGAACAGGCGAGCAATGCGAATGACATTATGAACTTGTTTGCCTAGAATATTAGCGACATCGCATTAACAAAGAAGGTGCCCACTGATAAAGAAGTTTAGTTTTTGGATTTGGCGATGTTCTTGAATGCCAAAAACCTTTGCTGGATCTTTTGACCACGAATTCAAAAGGGTTTCATGTCATTCACATCGGCGCGCTCGAAGCTTGTGAAGACAGGACTGGATATTTTTGTCTTGCGAAACCGGCTATCAAGGTGCTGCCATCACGGAATCCACGGCAGCCTTGTCGCCTAAACACGCCGTCTGCGTAAGTCTAGCTTTCATGATTCGTACTCTGCAGTGTGGGCTAAAATCTTGAAAGGACTACGAAAACTACACCATTGAACAGGAGCCTGCAGCAAGAGAGAAAAATATCAGAGCTGTGATTGCCTACATCCACTGTGTGAGCCCCAGGTTCAAGAAAATAGTAGGGCGGTTAGGTGTTGACCTCGTGCTTTGTGCTCCTGACAAATCAAGGAGCCTTTGCCCGAGAGTGAAAAGTGAAAATCCAGCTGCAAAAAGGTGCTGATGGAAAAATGCGAAGCCCTACGTTCAATGCAAGGGGCAGGTTATGTTCGAGATACTAATGCCTTGTAAACGGTCGTATGTGGGACAAGCGGGACGCTACCCCAATGATTATTTTCGGGAGCACGCGCGCGACGTTAAAAACACCACAGGTTGCACACTCGCTGTACACGTTGCCAAGTGCCCAAGCTCGCCCATGTTTGAGAAAAGCTGCGTGCTGGCGAGATACCGAGAGAGGATACGACGAGAGATTACAGAAGCCTGGGAAATGCATAACGGGAAACACGATTGCGTCAGCACTCCCAAAGTTGGTCTTAAGGGGAAAGAAATTGAGTTCTTGGTGATAATAAATTGGGGAAAGAAATTGAATGAGGGAAAGAATGGGCATAAGGAGGCCTGCGACACATGGCGTGCTATTTGCTACGAATACGTTAGTCATTCAGAGAACTGTACCTTATAGAATTGATTGTACATTTTGTTACTTTAGTTATTACTAGCTTTTCTAAAACAGAATATCGCGTGTATTTTACCTTTCCCTATTATTGGCCTGTTGAAGGTGGCCCTTTAATGACCAGTTAAGTGAATTGGTCCAAATCCCGTTTTTGCTTGGAATGCGCTGACTGGCTCAAGTTAACACACTTTCAATGCAAAGCATCTCTTAGTCGACCCTCCGTCGTCCGTCGGTGTCCGGCGTCCGCACCTCTCCTCCCCTCCGCGCCACCTGTGATAACACCACTCTCTCCTCTCCACACCACCTGTGCGCTAGCGCACTGGTCCTCCTCTACACAAGACCTGTGCGCTACGCGCGCTGCTCCTCTCCCCTCTCCACACCAGCTATCCAATCACGCGTATGCGCACTGCTCCTCCTCTCCACTCCCTCTGCTCTGCAGATAAACCCGGTCCGCGCTCCGCTCAGTTGCTTCTTCGGTACAGCGCCGTCCAATGACTGGAAATGGACGCCAACGATTCCATCAGCGAACTCCCTGGCGCACCTTCAACTATTGCCAGCCAGCAAACTGTCACAACCGCGAGCACCTCCAAAGACAAGGCTGCACAGAGGAGAGCTCGCGATGCCGAACGTAAACGGCAGTGTCGAGCAGCGGATTGCTCGCTTCGAGAATGAGAAGCCGCTTTGAAACGCCAGCGGTGAGTAGCTGATCCAAATGCCGTTTGGCAACGTGACATTGCTTCGAAACACCAGCGTCGAACAGCAGATTCCTCGCTTCGTGAACGGGAAGCCGCAAAACGTTCCCCACTACTCGATAAACAAAGAAGACATTTAATACGCTACTACACGTCTCTTTACTCTAACAACCAATGAACACGCTACTACTCCATGGTTTTGCGTTCCCTCAGGGTTCCCACGTGGGAAGATAGGGTACTTTTTGTTATCGTTTATCTGGTTGATAAGCTGGTAATTTTTTTATAAAGCCCAAAAGAAGAAAAACATCCGTGCGCGGTCTGCGGCGGCCGCACCAACAAAAGGATGTCACGTCGGGAGGAGGCACCCCGTGATTGGACGATGTCCAATAGCATTCAAACAAGTGTCGGTTTCGGTTCTGTAAAACAACATTTTTGAAATCTGACGTTATCGCTGCATGGGAGTTCTCGATATATCATTAATCGCCATACCGCGCCTCTGCAGTGTTTTTTCGGCCGTTAAATGCCTACGATAAGCATCCCAGGATAGCTTAAAATAGTAGCAATCACTAGCCGAGGACTACGTAGTGGAGTAACGCCCTCCCCGTCACCGTAGCCGCTAAAATTGTATGCGCTTTTTCCCCGTCTTTGGAGCTTGTCTCACTCATCCCTGTATCATAAAAAGTGTGTTCGCACCTGGCCAAGAGTCTGCTCATTCCTGCATGTGCCCACTGCCCCGCAAGCAGATGGTGCTCATGGCAACAGCACGCCAACAAGAACTCGCTAGCGCGTCAGTGTCAATCTGTGCGCTTTCTGCGAACTCGCTCGTAAAGCAGTGAACGTTGCGGCCCAAAATTGGTTAAATTAGTGTAGAAAACATCGGTCGAAAACGAAAAAATCAACTTTCAAAATAAGGAATGTACCCTGGGGGACTCGAACTTGCAACACGAAAAGTAATAAACCTAGACCTCCAGGCCACGGGTCACTGCTGCCGGCGATGGAAATAATAAGGATATAATGTATAACCAGTTCACATTTCGATTAATTTTAGCATTTCAAGTAACTTCGGTTGCTATTTGTTGCAAAGCGCTCGTGCAGTAAGCGTCCCGCAAATTTTCACAATACCTCACGTCTAGCAATTTCATCTCTTAGACGAAAAAGTGTTCGCAGATTCTGTGGTCCTGCTCCTGGCCGCTGTGCTTTTTCACCCAGCGCCAAAAAGTGCTTCCTGTTTCCTAGTTTTACGCTGTACGGTAAAAGTTTCAGTTGATTTTATTTCCTTAGTACCTATATTGACTTCGCTGACTCTTCTCCCGCCTTCGAGTGGCCTTAGGTTTTCCTAACAGCCTACCAGTCTGCGAAGCATCGCATATGTGCGTTCGTACAGCGCTTGTGTGGAGCGACCTGAAGTTGGAGCTTCATACAGTGTACAAACCAACACAGTAAACAAAGGCACATTCCTCCCTTCATAAACATGTCGTGGCTTATTTTGAATTGAGGGAACGAATTGCCACGAAAAGTCGGCGGCATGCGGAGTAAACGCCGGGTCGACTGACTCTGTCCGAAGGTCGGCGAACTGTGCAGTAGCGCGGTGAAACCAAGTCATTTCTTCCCGACGTCACAGAAAACCCCACAGAAAATGGGGGAGGATGCAGTGAGCAGGAATGCATTTCGAATGGATTTGTCTACTAAATAAATTCGTGTAAATACATTCAGAGTGCTCGAAACATTGCCTGTGGGCTAAGGACTACAATTTGCTATATCGATCCCGCAATGTTTAAAAATCACTTCAGTCTCCCTTTAAAGTGACAGTAAACGTCGTTGTAAGTGAATATCTTGTCTGTGTGTACCTCCTGTCGTATCGTTTGCCGCGCAGTTTTATAAACAGTTAGTGCAGTGACAGGCAGTTTAGTCAGTTGGGGAAAATAACTGAGGTTTTGGTAGAGCACATACCAATCAGCCCTACACTGCTGCCAACGTACATTTATGACAAAGAATTTGTAGGCTTCCTTGTGTCGCGCTCAACACGGCGCTATCACAAAGATTATTAAAAAGGAGGGTTACTTTAGGAGTCACGCCAGTCGCAACACCTTACACTAGAATCCCAACCAGACCTGTTCACTGTAATAGAAACACGGACAAAACAGGGAGTGTATCCCGGGCCCATTCTCCCCCACTGAGCCGAGGAAACGTTATAAGAAAAAATAGAACATTGTCACGTAAACGGATAGTGAGGTTGTGTTGACCAGCTGAGAGAGATGGACGCAGGGAAGCCGTTGACATGTTTGACAAAACGCACATGTATTGCACACTCGAAAAACCCAAGAGCAAACCACCCAAAAAATAAACTGCACACAAACGATAAGCACTCACAGATCTACCTAACAATTTCATCATACAATTCAAATCAAACACCAAAAACCCTCTACAACAAATATCTATCCAATTATTAAAAATTCACTGATTACATTAGGTACTAATTAAAATCTTTCCTACCACAACTCTTTAGTTGTGTCCTACAACTATGTCCCTAATGGTCTGGCCTACCCCGCGGTCGTCGGCGCTGACGTGTCGCACTCCTTGCGTGGCTGCGACTCGATGGTAGCGGCCCTCGACTCGCTTCGGTGCCGGCACTATATGCGCGTGGTCACTGCTTGGACGGCGTGGGCTCGGCGCGTCAAGACTGGTTAATCAACTCCGAACCTCGCCCCAAAACCCAACTCCGCCCGGGAGGGCTGGGAGGCAGCCCTGCTCGGCTGCTCCGAGTTAGTGAGCCAGAAGGCCCTGGTGGACCGAGCCCGAGCCGCGCAGATCGCCAATGGGCTACTGTAATGAGAAGCCCACCTAGTGATTGTGAGAGGTGGCGCCCTCCGGGCCACCTCAAATATCTTCCCTGTATATATCACCAATAAAGTTTTTCAGACACACAGACGACTGGTTCCCTTGGCGGCTTCCCCCTGCCGGAGGTCCCAGGTAGGCTCGGCATGAACGTAGCCTTTCGGTGCCTTCGAAGCGGATGTTGACGGAGCATAGACGTTGGCCGCTGGTGCTCGACCGATGCCGCTGGGGCCACAAAGACACAGGTTCGTGGTGCACCTAGGATGACGGTGCCGATGCGAAGTCGGCCCGCTCCCCGTGGTTCCTTCCTTGAAGCGCACGTGCTCCTACCGCGTCGTGGTTTCCTGCCTCTCGGTTTCTTGCCTCTCGGTTCGCTTTGTGCGCCCCGCTTTCAACCCATCTGGGCTCTCACGTGACGCACTCTCATTGGCTCCTTGCCTTTTGCATGTCCATATATGGTCATCCCGCCACTGGCCTCTTTCGCGGAGTTCTCTAATTGGCTGACCAGCGCGCTGCCATATTCGACCATGATGCCTCGGGGTTTCGGCGCTGGCGTTCGCTGATTGGTGCGCTCCTGGCGCGCACTTTAAATTTCCATTCCTTTATTCTTTCTTTCCCTTTTTGGGGGGTTTGGATGCATTCCCTCTAGGCGGAGTTTCCTTGACACATGACAATTACCCCCCGCTCTAAGAGTTTTTTCTCAAAAAATTGCTTTCTCTTCGCCACCGGTTTCTTTTTTGACAACCCTTGCTCTCTACTAATAAGGCCACTTGTTCGCCACCCATGATCAATTCTCACGTAACACCTTTCACTTCACACCTCCACTCTCGAACACTTCTCTGTAGTTCCCTCCAGACCACAGAATACGCACAGTTGGTTTAAACCATGTTTAGGTTCTATCACCAATACATCACTTTCTCAAACCCGGCGATGCTAAAACACTTTAACACACCACTGCAATCAAGCACCTCAATATTCTCTTATTCAACGGCCCTCTTCCCAGATTCACACAAAGTAATGTTTTCCTGCTCCAGCTCCTCAATCCGCACTATGTCACCACTAGTTTTACATCGACAGTTCGTACACTTATACATACCTACTCTTACAGTCTGCTCTAACATCACCAAAATCAAACACTTCAATAAATCTAACATTTGACACCACTATCTTTCAATCTTCTCTGCCCCACTAACTCATTCATGTCTCCATTCCATACATTTACACGCCCTTGTTTTCCATCCTACTCAAAGATTTGTTTCACCACAATACGCAACTTATTTGTCATCGTTGAGGGTCGTGTTCCTGTCCAAGTGAACTCCATGTTGTAGATCGGGGTTGTTAACCTATGGCCTCAACTTAAACGTCTTTAGCCTCAACCATTCAGCACCCTGAACAACACTGTCATCTCTGTTCGAACCACCATCAATGTTCACCTGTCTCACTGACCTATGATCCGAGCCCTGTGTCCAGTCCTTGCCTATTGCATGCTTTCTCTGGATTTTGTGGGACTCGCACGGTATCTTCGCTTTTGCCTTATTTGGCAGTCAGCGCTTGTGCTCTCCTCTGACGTTAGTACTCTGGCTACTCCCAGAGAACTCAATGCCTATCTCGCGGCCCACGCGACCTTAGCTGGGATGCTGATTGCGGAGCCGTTATTTCCTCTTGAGGGTTTTAGCCTGCTGTCTGCGCGTCATTTTACGAGTGTGCACTAACTCTGCCAACTTTGCCGCTACATTATCAGTTTTCACACCTCTCCGCTCACACGCTCCAACCTCCCTAAGACGCAACCTCCTTTTCCTCCTCTGCTTCGCATGATTTCGAAAACACGGACATTTGTTCTCGCGCCATTGCGTCTCAGCAACCCTACAGTATGCTGGAAATTGCCTTTCGCGTGGGACCAACCTCTGCCCTCTGCCTAGCCTAAATTTCTCGAGCCGGGACTTTTGAACAACAAGCAGCTCGGTCTAAGGGAGCTGTCCTAATTTCTCTGCAATGCCTCCATTTGGCTGCCCACCGATGACCCCCATGACAAACCTAGACGCTGAGTTGTCCGTTGAGCTGTCTAAAAAATTTGCACTATCTTTTTTCGGGGCCACTATACTCTCAACAGTCATAGGTTTTCTACCGCACCGGCAATGAAGGCTTCTGGCTGGGTGCTATTCCTACCAGTTGACGGAGCGGCAGGCACCTCGATCTCAATATTTATTATTTGGGCTACCGCGACATCCACTAATTCCGCAGAGCTACAAGGTGGCAGCAAGCTGTCCTCACCTAGCGTGTTCGCAGCAAGCTCACCTTCAAACGCTCGGCCTGTGGTTGAGTCACACCTAGCCATATCACTGTCTCACGCTTCGAACCCGCCTTTTTCTTCTGCGCGCTGTGCAAAAAACAATCGTTTTCTTTGTGTTTCTTTTTACTTGCGGCCTAATCGTGATCTGCGACGAGCGTTCGATCTGGCCCACGTGCCTCACTTCGGTCGGCGTTCCGCGTGCCTTCGGTCTCACGTGCGGCACGTTCACCGCTCTCTTGGCGTCTTTTCTCCAGGGCGCTCTTGTCTCTAAAGCCCCTTTTCTATTTCTAATATTTTGCGTTGGCCTTCATCGCAGTGCTGGTAAGCGCGTGCCTTTACTGTCCGGTAAGGGTGGTTCAACGCTCCCTCCTTGTTCGTAGAAACTATTTTCCACGAGGCACCGCCTCGATTTTTTCAGTTCGATCTTTTTTTGTAATTTTCTATCTCTGCATCCGATCTCTCATGAACTCTGCTGTTCTCTTCATTTATTAACTGAAAACCGGCTCTTAGTTCAAACCCTGCATTTCAACCAGGATCAACAACCTTCCAAATTTCATTCTCCCCGCTGGCAAGCCACGTGACAGGGCCTGATAGAAATACCTTCGTGAGGAATAATCTATCCTGACAGCCTCGCCAATTGTCCTTTATTGTCACGTGAATGGATGGTGAGGTTGTGTTGACCAGCTCAAAGAGATGGACACAGGGAAGCCGTTGACATGTCTGGCAAAACGCACATTTAATGAACACTCGAAATACCCTAGAGCAAATCACTCAATAAAAATACTACACACAAACGATAAGCACTCGCACCTCTACCTAACATTTTCAAAATATTGTTCAAATCAAACCCGAAAAAGTCTCTACAACAAAGTTGTACTCGGTGGTCGGCGTCCTCGTCTCGCAAGGCTGCCGGCGTTCGATGCGGGTGGTCCGTCCTTGGACGGTGTGGGCTCTGCGTTTCTGGACTGGTTTCCTTGGTGGCTATAGCCGCTGCCGCTTGAGGTCCTTGATGGCGGTGCTCGATGCGCGCGGCCGTTCCCTGAACGGCGTGGGCTCCGCGCGTCCTGAGGTTTCCTCGGTGGCTACTTCCTGGTAGCCGCTGTTGCAGGAGGTCAGGGTAGGCTCGGCACGAACGTAGCATTTCGGGGCCGTGGAAGCGCAGGTCGACGGAGCGTAGACGTTGGCCGCTGGGGCCCGAACGACTGCCACTGGGCCCACGAAGACACACGTTCGTGGTGCTCCTAGGATGACGGTGCCGATGCGAAGTCAGCCCGCTCCCGCCCAGGCTCGGATAGCATGGTCGATGGCCTGGCCCCATCCTCCTGGCTCGTTCCTTGAAGCCCACGTGCTCCTACCGCCTCCTGGTTTCTTGCCTCTCGGTTTCTTGCCTATCGCTTCTCTTTGTGCGCCCCGCTTTTAACCCCTCCGGGCTCTCTCGGTTCGCACTCTTATTGTCTCCTTGCCTTTTCCGTGTCCATATATGGTCATCAAGCCACTCCTCTCCTGCGCTGCGTTCTCTAATTGGCTGACCAGCGCGCTGCCATATTTGACCATGATGCCTCGGGGTTTCGGCGCTGGTGTTCGCTTATTGGTGCGCTCCTGGCGCGCACTTCAAATTTCCATTCCTTTTTTTAATTTTTTTGCCTTTTTGGGGGGTTTTGATGCATTCTTTCTCGGGTGTTGGTGTTGCCCTTGACGCATTACAAACATACACTCGATAGTTGTCATCAGGTGGTGCGGCTCACAGCTACAATTCAACACACATCGCTACCCAAGATGACACAAACTACAATCAAAGATTTGAACATCTTCCGGATTGATGGTGTCCGGCATGGCATCTGGTAACCAACGAGCAGACCAACCTTTCAAACCCCGCACGAGGCACCGTGGGTAATTGTGGTGACGGTGAGCTGCGACACGGCGTAACTTGAGCCCCCATACGCACGCGCTTATCCAGCGTGGCGAGAAGTTTAAAGGTGAAGGATTAGTAGCCTCCAACGGTGGCCGAAGGAGCCCTAGTATAGCTCCGGCCTATGGGCTCCCTGACTGTTTATCATTCAGCCAGCTTCGAGAACTATCTCACTATCTGAGTAAGCTGAAAAAACAATGACCCCTCGCCTGCTTTCTCAGTATCACATGCTATTTTCCAAATTTCCATTCCTCAAACGATCGGCCTCCCAAACAAGTCCTCACCGAAGTATTAGCTAAAGAGAGCACCGAACTTTTCCATAAGTGTCATCTTTATTCAACAGAAAACACCCCGCTTGCAAAGAAGTCAGTTGTTCTTTTGGACAAATGCGCTCCCTGAGCAGTTGATTCATATATCATGTTAAGAAGCTTTCATCCGGTGATCTACCTGTCGAAATGATAAAAAAAAATCAAAGTGAAAACCAACTGAAACACACTAGTTTGGCTGTCCTGTTTGCTACTGTGACTCCACATAGGGCAGTCAACTCCTCCTAAGGTGTCATTTCGGAAATAGATTTAGCGTCTGATACAGAGGTGGAGCTTCTTTTAAGGCGCTTCAGCCTCAAGGAGCAACTTCTGACCTGTCTGGTTCTCTTACGGCCAATAGGACAGTCAACTCCCCCGAAGGGGTCATTTGGGAAAAAGGTTTAGAGTCGCAGACAGATCTGTAACTTCTTAAGGCATTAAACCTGAAGGAGTAACTTCTGTAAAAGTAATTGCCTTCGGAGAGGAAATTGAGAAATTCCGACAACGCATCTCGTTATATTTTATTTCACAACCCCACTGGAAAAGGCAAGTTTGGCTTTCTATGCTGTTTAAGTGAAACGATATGGCCTTGAAGATCAGTCGTGTCCAGGAAATATCACTTGTGCGAAATGCGCCGAGACTGATCATCTATGGGATGCCTGTCGAGACAGCACAGCGAAATGCCCGAACGGCCGTGTCCCACACGTTGCTTATTCATAAATCTCCTAAAAATTCCAAGCCAAAAAGAAATTCTGCAGATCAAACTAGGGGAAAACATCGTCTTTCCTGAGGCACTTTAAAAGCCCATGCTGCTTGCAGCCGTATCTTATGCAAACGCTGCTCATCGGGGGTTGGGGCGGCGTTTGGTTAACACAGCGATATAGCGCAGCCTCCCTGCTGACGTGTCGTTGTCGCCATAGGCAGTTGAAGGGCCACCTTCTGCTTCTGTTACAGCTGTTGAAGCTGGGGTGGTCCCACTGCAACTAGCTGTGGCAGTCCAGAACCTTGACTATTCAGCTATTGTGGCAACTCCAGTAAATGTGGGGATGACGCTCTCCGACGGAAGTGTTCCAGCGCCTTCCCTGAAGTATGTCTGAGAATGGAGAGGACACGGACATGGGAAGCCCTGGAACCACAAACACGTTCACCACACTGCAGCCATCTTTCCGGAAGCCGATGACCACTTCAGGTAGCGCTCGGGGTAGCACCTCAGGTGGCACTCCTAAAGGTTTTGATGAGCATATGGACGCCGCACCGAGAGAGGCCGAAATACAGTCAATGCTGAATAAGGTTTGTTCAACGGGCAACCGGGCTGGCCCAAGATTGATCCAGGTAAATCAAAACACCCACTTTTAATCCTTAGGATTCCATAAACACACACGCATACTCCAGTCTCTCATAATGTGATATAATGGGGAAAGAAAGTGTAGCCCAGTGGAACTGCAGGGGCAACACTAACGACCGAGATGAAGTGTGTGAGATATAGAACTCCGATTAGAGAAGTTTAATGTGCCTACAGAGACAAATCTCATTAACGAACAAATTTACTTGACGTTTACTTGATATTCCGGAAAGAGGGAGGTGCGTATATTAATCTCGTTGTCTGGCTCTAGTCTGCAAGAAAAGATCTGTCGTGTTACATCATCCCATTAGAGGCCGTCGTTGACGCTGTTGCTGTGCTAATAATAATTTTAATAGATTAATAGCGATATGCTCTCTCTACATCTCACCGAGTCATCAGCCAACAAGATCTGGGTTTGAAGTTCTGATAAGTAGGCTATCCCAATCATTTCTCGTAGTTGGTGATATGAGCGCTCATTTTCCGCTCTACAGTTCTTTTCGCACTCATTCGCGAGGTCACCTTATTGAGAGTTTTTTAACATAATCGGGAGCAAGAATATTTATGCAAAACGGCCTACATACCGTAATATAGGACACAGCAAGTAGTGTCACATCGATATATCGTTTGGCTCTGCAGTTTACTTCCAATCTCTTGAGTGGGGAGTGGGCACAGATCCATACGGTGCTGACCACTTACCCGCTACATTACCATACACAGATAACACTCGGAATAGTTCACCTTGCCAAGAAAAGTTCAACAAAGCAAGGGCGGACTGGATTACATTCATAGATACAACAAACATACACTGCGCACCCATACCACATTTACGTGTTGAGGAGGCAACCCGACTCCTTACCGCGAATTTTCTCGACGGCACCGAAAAGTACACTCCCCAGGCCTCCGGGGCTCTGCACAATCCAAGGAGGCCCTGGTGAAAGGAAGACAGCAGGCAAGCACCAGAGGCCCAGAACAGGGCGTGACGTATCCTTCCCCTATACCCCACTTCACATAACCTCATATTTTTTAAACACGCAGAATCAATTCGGAAGCGTGTGCGCTCTGATGCTGCAATAACAGTGCTCGGATCCACCAGAACACACCCACACACGCACACACATACACACGCACATACGCACAAACTCGCACACGCGCACACACACAGACACACGCACAGGCACACGCAAGCACGCATGCGCGCGCGCACACACACACACACGCTCGCACACACGCACACGTTCGCACATACACACACACACAACACAACACACACAGCACACACACATGCACGCTCGCTCACACATGCACATGCACGCACGCACGCACTCACAAACACAGAAAGTGTAAACACGGGAACACGGATCCAGAAACCCAAAAGACAGAAGCCACATACCTGCCCGTGTTCACCACACCCGGGGACACACTTGAACACGAGGCTAATACACTCGCACAACATTTCAAACACACGTTCGGCTCTGTGCACTACACGAAGGATTGGATGGAACACAAAATATCTGGCGAAAAAAAACCTATGGCAAAATAACATGACAAATTCTCCTCAACTCCTAAGTTACCCTTCATGAATTGAGAGCTGCACTGAGCTAATGTAAGCCTTCAGCTTTTGGGTGCAGACAATATTACACACACGTTGATGGAGAAACACTACATGCAGAAGCACGTGAAGCACTCTTACTCATATACAACACACTACTACGCAACGAAATATGTCTTACAGGTCATCCTTCAGACGTTCTGAAGGGAGCTGATAGTGGTAGCCTTTCTTAAAGAGGTAAAGGACCCAACACGTTCTTCTCAGTGATCGTCCTATTAATGTGGCAAGCAGCCTGTGAAAGTCGTCGAGAAGATCGTAACACACTTATGTACTTCCTCTAATTTAATTCTCTCCTCGAGAACTACGAGTCTTCGTTCAGGGTGGAGAGGATCCACGAACGACCATCCTGTCGAGGTTGAGTCGTTAATCAAGCACGCTTTCATCCATAAACATTTATTTGCAGTGGTGATTTTTGAGCGTCAGAAGGCATATGAGACCACTTGGCGTTATGGTATCCTCGGTGATCTGAAGTCATTCGGTATTCCGAGCAATATTCTAAACACCCTAGCCAGTCACATGTCTCAAAGAAGGTTCTTGTTAAGAGTTAGTAGTGAAGTGTCAAGGGTTCCCGTGCCAGAAAACGGCGTGCCGCAAGGTGGCGTTTTATGCTGTAATTTGTTTATTGTGAAGATGAACACTCCTGGGAAGGCATCGCCGCCTATGACTTCATATTATGTATAGGTATACGACGCCCATGTGCCTTTTAAATCATGTAGCATGTCAATCTGTGGAGGTCAAGCCTAAATTCGTGTAAAACACTTGCAGGCTGCGCAGACAACGGTGGCTTTAAACGCAATCCACAAAAAGGCACTTGCATTGTGCGCTCCAGACAGCATGTGATCAATATCACCCAGACGTAACTCCAAATGGTATTTACATTCCTGTTAACAAGGAACAAGTTTTTATGCCTAATATACGATAACAAACTGGCATTTGTTCCATATTTAGAACAGCTTCAGAACAAATGTCTTAAAAGTATGATAATTCGTAACGTGATCCTCGAGCAATCCTATGGTGCAAACAAGCAACTCCTCCTGCGTGTTTAGAACGCTCTGGTATGATCTCGCTTGGACTATGGCACTGTCATTTATGAGTCGGCAAGAAATACGGCCCGAAAAGTGCTCTACTCCGTGCTCTATTTGGGCTTTCGCCTTCCTCGTGGCGCTTTTCACACTAGCCCGGTAAAAGTATCGGTGTACAGTGCGATAAACGGTCTCTGTGTCACCAGAAGGTATCGTGGCGTGTTGTATGCCTCAAATTTATGCATATGACAAATCATCTGTGTAAGTCGGCGAATAATAAATATATCGTCCACAGTAAATATTTTCAAATAGTTCATCTATTTTACCCCGTTTCTTCTAAGAGTGAAACACGAAGCTTCTAAGGTCTCAGTCCTGTTTTCAGATATCCGCAAGAACCCATCATTGATTTTATTCCATTATGGAATCTCCGCGTTGTGTCACGTGACCTTTCTTTCGCGCATCTTGACAAAAACAGGCGACCAAGAATTGTAATTCTGCAGCATTTCTTTTTTCTCCAGGATACGTACCCGTGTGCTGAGTGTCTCGCTGACACGTCCAAGACTGCTTCTGCTCTGTATGGTGCTGCGCATGAGCCAAACTTTCGTGTCCTTTTGTAAACCAATAAACTTTAGCCACAGTGTATTTCCTGCGGAAGCGCACGTAATTTCACTTGTCGTAAATCACATTGTCCAACATCGAACTTTTATGTCCATTGTCTACATAGGCTCTGCTAGCATTGTACGGGCACTTGAATCGAAAAAAGCGTTCTAAAACTTCGTGATCAATTTTTAGTTGAGGCTATTACGTCTGCATGTGCGTAAAACATTGAAATATCTTTCTCCTGGGTTCCCGGCCACTCTGGGATTGCTGGAAATGAGACCGGTGATCAAATGGCACCTGCTGCTACAGTCACAGATACAGTACACATAACAATGGTATCCTACACTGACGTAACAGCCTCATATCACACAACACTTTCATAAAACATGGCGAACGGAATGGAGTGAACAGACAGACAACTAATTACACGTCATAAAACCCTTTTCGAACCATACACCCAACAACAGATACACAGAAGTCGTCTTCTCTAGAAAACATGCGACACACTCTATCTTCTCACGGGGTCTTTAAGACCCCTGCTTAGCATGATCGAAAAGGGCCTATCCATAGTTAACATCCTAATTGCATGCAAGGCGCTCGAAACCATATGACGCAAACATTTCCTGAACTGTACAGACAACTCGTCCCGCTACAGCCATCATACGTCTTTGCGGACAAGCAAATACTTTTTTATTAGGCATGTTTTCTAGTTTTGTTTAGACGTCAAATTATTAAAGATTTCATAAATCACCCAAACTCACCCAGGCCTTATGCATCAGCCATTTCATGCCTCTTATTTTATTTCAATTCCACTTTTGTTTTTACTTACATATTTCAGTACTTACATTTACGTCTTCGCCAATAAATACCTTTGTATTTGCCGCGTTGCGCCCTAGTTGCCCATGCACCAATAAAAACAAACGATCACCATCATTACCATCATCAAACCTGGCAAATCTTTCCGACTGCACCGAAGAGCTTATGAGCGAAGCCCACCATCACAAAAAGCAACAGATACTAAGCGATGCTCAGTAATGCTATTCTAGCAAGTGTAGGAAGGACTCAAGAACACAAAAAATGGCACCGCACTCAAACACAATAAACGTCTGCACAGGCGCGTCGCTGATTTCGCAAAAGAATCGACATTTCACGCTGAAAGGTGGCGCAGCTTCCACTTTTGGTGCAAGACTGGAAAAACGGCAGATCTGGCGGCCCCTCTCTCTTTTTCAGCCACCTGTAATTGCACCTCACACGTATTACCGAACTTGCCACTGAAAGTTCTCCATTATTTGCAGGCCCGGGTCGTTTTATCCTGAGTCTTTACAATCTCTCCCGAATGAACCCCGTCACCGTGTACTACAAACCACTGCGATCGGCTTCGCGAATTCGGCGTCTGTAGCGCTCCTCGGCGTCAGTACTCAATACTTCAAAAGTGAACGCCCGTGAACTTGTGAGGGGAACAGCATGCGAGATATCGCATCACGAACGCTGATTAAACTGTTCACGAAGGTATAGCGGCACGATGCTGGGTGCTCCTCACAAGGCGCGTAGTGACGTGCTCTTATTTTGATTGGTATTCTTTGCGAGCTCCTGCCGGGAGCTCCTCGCGCGGAGCACGCTCACGTTCGCTTGTCTGGGCGGAATGTTCTGGTAATGTTTCGCGGCGGAAGTAAAACATTTCCCAGCCTTACTGTGAAAACTTGCTTGGAAGGGGTGGAATAGGTATGTGGACTACTGCGAGGAGCTCGTAGAATGGATTGTAGGGATTCTCTTGCTAGGGACTTGCTTGACGCTAGTCTGTGCAAAACAGAATCGGCAAAGAGGATTGTTTCATCCATAAGGCAGTAAACTACAAGAATCATCGGTTAGAAAAACCTAAAATCATGTACAGCGTGCCAAAATTTCGAAGGCTAGGTCAAAAGGCATGGGCCTAAAAAGTTCTGTGCACAAGTTTACTTCCTAGTCATATTGAAAGGTATTATGCCGGCATTAAAAAGCACGAAAAAAGTTTTTTTAGTTCTGTCATGATGTTTTTTCGTCAATGTTGAACGTTACATTGTTCTTTGGAATTGTTTGAGGTCCAAAAACATTTAGTGGTGCAAAACAATTTTTCAAAGTATATGTATGCAGCAAGCCTATGCGTAAACCAGCACCTCGATCATGGAGGTCTTAAAGTTCAACTTTGAGTTAAGATGCCTCTCAGGCAGAAGTTCAGGATCAGTGCTTTTACTATGCACAAGCATAGCCCCGAACCAAGGCCTGGTTAGTAATACCAGTTCAAAAAAATTACGCACCTCCCTTCGCGGGAACCCTGGTGTGATGCGACGCTGAGGGGGGTTCAAGCGCAACGGAGAGCAACCGTCGACCGAAAGGCCGCCGGAGAGCGGCACACCGGTTATATGCGCAGCACGCCCGAAGGAGAAGAGACCGCGGAGAGAGTGAGTACTGCACATGCGCAGCACCACGCGCAGCGCCGCCCACCGGCGGAGTGAGAGCGCGCTGGGCCGCACACCCGCAGATGTTGAGAGAGTGTGTTCGCTCTCACCTGGGCACGCGCCGGCGCCAGTGCGTCTGCCGCGGCTATGACGCAACACAATCCAACACAATCCACTTTAATCCAATCCAATCCAAATTCAATCCAATCCAAGCCAAGCCGAGCCAAGCCAAGCCAATCGAATCCGGATCCAATGCCCCTCGCGAGAGAGTGTTCGCTATCGGAGAGGACAGGGGTTGCGCGGAGGAGAGTGCGGACGCCGCCGACGACGGACGCACGCAGGAAGGACAGGGCCGCCGACAAGAGACGCTCTCAGCGTCGCATCTAAAAAAACTACATGGCACTCCAAGGACACTTCAGTTTCGCTGATAAGCAGGGTCTAGAAGGAGGGCACACTTGTTCAGGACATCCCCTTTGTGAACATTGTATTTATACAACAACCGGCAGACCCATTATCTCCGGAAAGTTTGGTCCCATTTAGCTCACGTCATGTAGTTTCGAAGTACCACGGTGGCTAATTTTACCTAAGGTAAATTATTTTATTAACACTACGAAGGCTTTTTCTTCGATCATGCACCGCTTTTAGGCAGCGCCTTGCCGAGGCTTAACCATAATATTCTGACCAAACCACTCATTGCCAATTTCACACCTCCCCTGGCCCTACACGTACACAAAGCACTCAACAGTTTCCCACGCGGCTTTTCTAAAAGGGCTACAACGCTGAGGAGCACGATCGCGTGTGTAATCACGTGCGCACCTTCCACACAAACAAAACTAGAGACCCTTTGATTTAGACATATGGCACTTCCCGATATGCCCTTCCATCTTACAGTACTCTCCAGAGGTCCGTGATTCCATATCGCGGTTTAACATAGGAGCGACACCGATACTAACCTCTGCAGATGAGATACTGTAGTTGCATTACCTCCTTTACACGGGCGCCATCCCGCTCTGTGTCGTGACGCAATACGTCGTGATGCACTAAGAGAGTCCAATTGACAGGCCGGACCAACAGCTGTAAACGAAGGCACTGCCTTCGCTGGCCTTCGCAATTCACCAGCCAAATCCAAGCAATTCGTGTTTCCCTCCAAGTACTACAGAGAAACACAAGCCCATTCAATGACGATACAGCTGGGGGCGCACCCATACCTCGGCACACGCGCCTGCGGCAGCGCAGCGTAAGTAAGAAAATTTTCGGCCTATTTAGCACAAAGCTTAGATCCTCCCCGGGAACATTTAGCACGATTACAGGGGCTCGACAACCACGATTGAGTACTTTTCAATTTTTTTATTTAGGCAATACCGAGCCCAGAAATATTCTCATACGGGAGTGGAAAGATAAAAACATAGCATATCAGGCAAATGTAAAGACACAATATCTATCTTAGAAACCCCAACAAAAATGACCGAGAAACAATTTCTGCATGTGAAAAAGCTGATCAGTTAATAAATGCATATTTGGCGAAGATAACACAGTGGCGAACAGAATAATACAGTCAGAGCAGGCGAAAAGAATAATACAGGCAGTTATGTAAAGCTATCTTAAATAAGCACTTTTTGAAGCATGCCTACATTAAGCTCAAACCAATTCCCGCTCGGCAATGGCAGATGACACAGCTGCAGTAATCCAAGGGCATCCAACTTGTCTTTGTCTAGTATGAACTGGTTTTTTTCGGCGAATTCTGAATAGACTGAAATGCCTCTACAATCCGGTTGTACAGTTCATCAACTGGGTATGTAGTCAGGAGGGAATTCCAGCCGTGATGCTCCACTGCCAAGTCCAATTGCTTTCTGCCAATTATTTCCACTCTATCGGAGTGCAAGGGGCCTTGCAACATAGCCTCAGAAGGAGAGAAAACACGACAGCCAGTAAAAAATGATCCGACATCTTTTGTTCAATAATAAATGTGCGTATTTGGTTTGAACAAGTTTTCTCATTTGAATAAAGTTGCATTTCTTGCTTGGCAGAAGCAGGGCTTTGGTGACAATTACACTGACAGCAAGAGGAGAGGGTTTTTACAGCACGAGAGTGTGAATTTTACCTCAGGTAAAAGGTCGAGGCTGGAAAAAAAACTTTCAGGTCTGCTTTGAAGAACTTGCACCTGTATTTTTCAACGCTGGCTTGTTTGGTTCTTAAGTATGCCTGACTTGTTCCCGCTTGAATTGATTGCGTGTATATAATTAGTCTACTTGTTAAATTTTAATATGTGTAAAATGCTCCCAGGTGCTAATTTGCAAAATATATAAGATTCACGCTGGCTTTTATGAGATTTTTTGGGGTGAATTTTTTTTAACAACTACAAATTGTTTTGGCAAGTAACGTGCCTTAAATCAAAGGCCTTTTCAGGACGCTCATAAAGTCTGTTTTGGCTACAAATAACTTGATGTTACACTTACGTCTGGTGTCAGGAAACTGTACTATCTTTAATATTCATGTTTTAATTTGTGGCATACTGCCACATGTGACCTCGGGTCGAAATGTTTTATCGTTAATGTTGGCTCGAGCGTTCTTTTTCTAAGCTGTTGCACTGCACTGTTGTAGGGTTGTGATAATACAACCGTTTATGGCTTGTTTTGAGGTCTTTCCGTACAATTTAATAGCAAACTGCATTTTCTCAAACAGTTATGCGTAAACATGGTATGGCAAGCGCAATGGGTACTTCCACCATTGAGTTACCTTGTTTTATCTGATAAGACAGCATATTTGATGCTCACTGTTGTATAATGACTGTCTCAGTGCCGCGGTAGACGCACAAGTCTATTTATTTGTGACACAGTTGCCCCTAAAACCGTCTCTGTTACCCATGTTTTTGAGTAAAGGTGACTATGTGAAAATGCCACTTCGAGCCTAGTGTTATCATTATGGTATTTATTCCTTGTACGTTGGTCATTTTCTGTGCAATTTAAAATAGACAGCTATCCATATCTGAAATGTATGCATATTTACACCCAATAAAGTTGTATAGTATATTTAAAAGCAGTGTATGAGTCATAATAGTTGGTTTCATGTGTATTTTACTGCAAGTATATTGTTTCTTTTACATGCAGCTAAAACCCAGAACAGGATTCTGCGGGTGAAGCCAAAGACTGTGTGCCGCTCTAGGTGCCTCAGACCAATATTTATATAGAACTGTGCTCCGATATTCAACTGTAGGGAACTGTCAGGTACCACATTGCTGCGGGGGTTTCTGCTTTCCAATTGTTGGTATCACTGCGGGTCATATATAAAGGCTGCGTTAAAATGGTGCTTGCGGTTTCCTGCTGATACCAATGCATCCGCCAGCCTGCATATGACCTCGGTGAATACCGACAGGAAAGCAGAAATATTGGAAAAGTGGAGTCCCATAGACAGCTTCCCAATGTCTATAGGAACACCGTTTTATTTAAACAGCTTGTCTCAAGGTACCTGGAACGGCGCACCGGATCAATTCCATAATCATTTCACATGGATCAATGTTGCAGTAACTTAACTACCCTTTTATTTGGAACAGTGATCCGCATGTTTTTATCTAGAACACCGATCCACATAAGTTATCGCAAAAATTTGTGGTGCATTGTTCCACTTAATTTTCACGATATGTGGAACAGGGTTCCAAATATATAACTGCAACTTTCTTGCAAAAAAGTTCCAGTTACTAAGTGGATCATATCTGGAAGCAGATTAAGAATGTAGGAGTAAATTAAAACGTAATACAGTGGATAAGCGCATACCTACCAGGCAGAAACCAATATGTAGGAATAGCTGCAAATCTGCAAATTAATAGGGAAGGCAAGGTTTACAATGGCGAACATTTCTTTGATACCAAAATTGTAAATCAAGGGGTCCCTCAAGGGTCAATTATTGGCCTCTTATTGTTGTTAATTTACATTAATGACATCGTGAATCATCTTCAATCAGATCATTGTGTTCTTTACACCGACGACACCACATTATCTTGTACCAACAAATCGCTACTGCCCCTTGCTTCAATGCTCAATGGTGTTTTAACCAAACCCATGGATTGGTGTCACAAGAATCACCTAATTATAAACCCCTCAAAAACTAAATTTATGTTATTTAGATCGGAACAGAAGCGCGTCCCCTTTAAACCGGCGATAAATCTGGGTACCGACACTATTCATGTCTCTGACCATGTCATTTTTCTTGGCGTTCACCTTGATTCTCATCTCAAATTTCGCAATCACTTCAATTACTAAGGACGAAAAACTGCATATGTCATTAGAGCTCTCATTAAGGCTCGTCAGTTTTTTCCACGTCATGCGCTTCTCTCTTTGTATTTTTCCCTTTATTCACAGTCACTTGACATATGTAATTGTTGCGTGGGGTAATACGTATAATTCTCACATTTCATACGTCCAACATGTCCAGAACCAAGCCATCCGCATATTCACAAATAGCTCCTTCTATTCCAGCGCTAGCGCACTTCTTGTTCAAAATAACGTGTTGTCAGTTCGCAAACTATTCCAATATAACATAATTACTTTATTGTTCAAACTGCTGACTAATCAACTTCTTTTCTACTTTATTGAGTTAATTTGTCTCACTAATACCAACCCAACCAGATTTGCTGCAAACTACAATTACTTGCTTCCTTCAGTTTAAACAAATGGCAAAATGACCACATTTTTCCGTTATTTCATGCTGGAATAGTCTGCCGGATGCAATTAAGTCACTTTCTTCTTTATCGCCGTTTAAAAAGCATCTTAAAGAGTTTCTTTTGCAGTTTTGATTCGTTCAGAGTGTAATTTAGCGTGTGTTTATTTTTTTGTTGTTGTTGCATGGTTGTTTGTTCTCGGTTTTATTGAATATGTGTGTGTTTATGGTTTTGTACTGCTAGTGGGATACAATTATTTTTCTTCAGTGTCAGCTACATTCCAATTCACTTTGCTCATTTTATTTTTCACTTTTTTTTAACGTGCGAAATACTCCCCCGTTGAACTGCGTTAGTTTTTGTCCTCTCTTGGCATAAATTCTTTAGAGATTTCGCTTAAATGCACTGTTTCATCTATTCGTTTTTCCTGCATATTCTGAATTGTTGTTTTGCTTAAAATTGGGATTTGACATACAATACAGTGTAGTGTGTCCAGTTTTTCCTATTTTGCTTTCTTGTTCCTTTTTTTGCTGTTTTCTTTTTTTCATTTTTCTTCGTTCCACCCTTTTTTTCTTTTCTTCTGGTTCTGTTCTTTTAATTTAGTCTGTCTGGTAATGTTACGACATGAGCCGCATTCCTCTGTTGTTATTTTGGCTCTATAAGTGTAACTCTAAGACTTGTGACACTCGAAATTGCCTTTAGCTGCTTTCATTGTATTTTTCTATGTAATTATATATCGAGAGTCCCGGTTGCAGTATGGACTATGGGAGCCTCGTCTGGATACACCTTGACATGTAACCTTCCTCTTTTACAAGAGTCAATAAACTTCTTCTTCAATTAGAGGCGCTCAAGGTTACCTCAGGGGTACGCAAGGTACAGTATTAGGACCGATACTATTCCTAACTTATATCAATGAGGTTTCACGCAGCATAGATACGTGTACTACAGTGCGTCTTCTTGCAGACTACTGCTTGATTTATAAAAAAATGCACACTGAGGCTGACCAGAAATCGCTTAATGACATTCTTGAAGATGTCAGCAATTGGTGCACCGATCCGAAAATGGAAATGAATCGCACTAAAACAGTTACTTTGCGCGTGACAGACAAGAGGGAACATGTCTTAAAATTTGACTGTACTTTATGCTCTACCCGCCTGTCTACTTTCAATGCAATAAAATGCTTAGGTGTAACAATTTCCAGCAATTTGAATGGGAGGACCCACATTTAAAACCTTTGTCCTGTAGCGGAGAAGAAATTATTGTACCTACGCCGAAAATTAACACTTGCTTGAAACCCCCTTAAACTAGCGACATATGTTATGTATATTCGGCCATCCTTGGAATATGCGAGCATGGTATGGGACCCCTCCGAAATCGGCCTTATAAGTATGCTGGAAAAAGTACAAAGGCGAGCTGTCAGGTTCATTCTATCGGAGTATTCTACTACCGAGTCTGTAACAGAAATGTTGCCCTCACTATAACTGCCCACCTTAGCCGAACGTCGACAGTTGGCCGAGTGAGGTTCCTATTAATATTGAGAGAAAATAGGCTAAACGTGAACACAAAAAAATACCTAACGGCACGTGTCGGAAGAAACCTGATAGGATCAAATGAATATGCACACGAAGGGCCTCAACAACGCGTGAATACGCATGCGAATTCATTTTTCCTTAAAACAATTTGCTGATGGAACACGTTGCCATTTCCGCTTTTTATTGTAATTGGTTAGAAAAGTTTGATGAAGGTATGAAAGAATTCGTTTTGTGACCTCGATATATCGTTGTTGATTGTCCTACTCTTTGTATGCTTGCTTCGACTCAAACATTGTTACGTTTGCTAGCAATTCTGCTGTGTATTATGTATGCTCTGTAACATATCAAGCCTGGTGTGTTTTTGTTTATACTGCTGTATGAGTTATATCTATTGATGCTTAACTATCCTAATGTGTCCCACACCTGTAACGGGCTAAAAGGCCAACAGTATTCGGAAATAAAAGAAATACAATAAAAATAAATTATTAGTATTCATTTACACCCCTTTAAATTATCTTCACTGGTTTCAATGACTGCGGTTTTCATGCCAGCCTTAACGGTTAGATACCTCGATAAGTGTACTTTGAAGAGAAAGGAACTTACGTAAGAGATTGATTACCGTGTGACCGTGGAAATGTCGTGGCAGTTTACACTTTCTTTCTGTAACAGTGAGCTTTGTGCCTTCGGTTTTCTTGAGTGGCAGCGTGGAAGCCTGAGAGCTGAAGTGGAATTCCCACGTCTGTAGTGGTCATTTGTATCAAGAGCCAAACGTATTCAACCACCCAATAGCCGAGGCTACAAACCTACTTACTCCCCTATCCATTTTACCACCTGCCCACGTGGAATAAAGGCTCGAACCTATGGATAAAAAATGTGGCATTGTTAAATTCAGCTCGTGTTTTTTATTGCTTACGTATTCATGACAGAGTACCTAAAACTTATGTATTCATGACAGAGTACCTCAAAATCGTGTAATTCCTTGTGAATAAAGCAAAAACGCGCGACTAGTTGCTTCAAGTGGGGGTGCATCAGTCCGAATCTTCCAGCACAGACGTATTTCGGATACGCTGGAAGCAGTTAGGATTTGGAGAGGGGCGCATGGAAGTACAAATTGCACACACAAAATCCCCGCTCTTCCGTCTACCGACGACGACGACGACGACGTGCCAAATGGAATGGGAAATAGGTAAATTTAAAGACGACCCGATGAAAAACCGAAATCGCGTGTTGATCAAAGTAAACGCTTAACTAGTCGAAATTTAAATTCAGAAGGCAACCAAGGAAGCCCACACAAGAAAGCTTTGCGATAAACCATCATCGTCGTTCGACGGAGGAGGGCGTGATTTTTCAAGCCTAGGCGGCAGCTTGTAAAACTCGACCGAAGCAATTAGTTGTGAACATGAGGGCAGGCGCTTGGCACCTTCCTGTCTCTTGTCCTTCAGCCACGCAGGTATTGTTTTTTTTTAAACCATTAGCAAACTAGCCACCAACCATTGGGAGTCTTAATAAGCAATGGTTTCCCATTACAAGTAATAACGTTCTACCATCTTGCGATATTTATTCTCTAAACTGCTCCCGATGGCTGTAGTAAACGAATTTCTGTGAAATTAAACACGTTTCTGCCGTAGTTAATGAAGTTACCGAGCGTCGTCTATCAAAATTTCCCTTTTGGGGTAAATCTTAGAAGGCACCCGCCAACTTTGTCTTTCGCTTGTGCACCACGCCATTTCGTCATCAATTGCCGAAGGCCACCGCCGCAGCATTCCTAAATCGGCAGCACACAGCGGATTGCGGGAGCATTTAGCCTGGTTAGATAGTCGTAAAAAGTCCAAGCACTCCGGCACTCCGCTGGCACACCACCCGGCGAGTAATGCGGCAAAACTTTCGACAGATGGCGCCGTAAGCATTAACGTGTCGTTAAGCAAAACTGAGGAGGCTCTACTAAAACTCCTCTCACGGTGTTTACTACGCAGCTTGATGCGAAAATTAGCATACGAAAAGGCAATGAACGCTGTATCAGAGTCCGTCAATGCTTTGAAAGACTCTGTCTGTACTAAAACTCCCTAATGTCATTAGCGCCCGTCATAGGTTTAGCTAGTGGCACCTGCCGCGGGAGAAGCATGGATGCCAGGTTGGGCTATAAATAGCCAAATTCGGCTACTTGATTTTGTAGTTGGCGGGCAAAATTGGTCGTTGGCTATTTGGCTATTTTTGGGCTATTCTGCATTACATCCTAAAGACTTATAGCATCCTCGATAAACCGCACCGGTGCACACCGGTGTGCACCGGTGCGTCTTTTCATCCTCGATAAACCGCACTGGTGCGCACCGTCTGTCCTCGATAAACCGTGGTGCACCCTCGCGGGACATTTTTTGTTTGGCCCGTCGCACCGAGAAAATCGACGGTGCGCCGGGGTGCAATCCCGAGATGCATCGCGGACGACGCCGGCGAAGGGGCTTCCTCCGCCGTCTGCTGCAGCGACGGCGCATCGACGCACTCGTTTCAAGGCGGAAGGAGCTGTGTATTGTTGCTGACAAGGATGTGCTTGTGAATTCTGATGCGACAGGTGAGCACGAGGTGATTCCCGGCCGCCGCATTCACCGGGCATGATGCGACAGGCTCCTAACGGGCGGTAACAACGGCCAGAGATTGTAAATGAGGACGCGAACTTCGTGTACTTCAAAGACGGCTGCATGCATTGCCAGACAGTTGGGGATTGACATTCGTTTCGTTCGATCGAATTATCATGAACTGTCACCGGAGTGCCTAGACGATGAAGACCTAGTTGTTTTGCTGTAACGGAAGGGTGGAACAAAACAGGAACTCGCATTATGGCTGAAACGAAGATGAGAAGCAGCTTGTGTAGCTGTTTAGTGGAAGCGGTGGCGGTACGTGTTCCGCACCTATGACGGATTTGAGTTGTGCGTACATATAATCATTGGCTTTCAATAAATACCACTTTCTAATAGCGCTGTGTCTCATTACAGTGCTGTATTTTATGAGTGTATTTGTTAGATTAAGAGATGGCGCCTGGCTAGAACCGCCCTTTTGTCCTCGATTAAAGCTCCGTGCCGGTACGCACCGTCGTGGGGCACTCTGCAACGCGCCGGTTTTGGGGGCAACACCGGTGCGTGTTTATTGAGGGCGCTATTAGAAATGCTTTGTTTCAGACTTGTTGACCCATCACGTTTGGGCTGGCTCGAAAGAAAAAGTTAACGAATCAGTCACAGCAGGAATGTGGTGCGAGCTCGTTAATTTCCTGGATGCCAAAAACAGCGCTGGTGCCCGAATGTTTCCATTGCTGTCGCAACTAGCCAATTCATTGCTCGCGCTGCCAGTGTCCAATGCTACAGCCACGGAATGAATTGCGGTTGCTCTCATTTTGTCCATCAGGTGTCCCTACCCTCTCCTTCGCCGTCGCAGCCACGATTTCTTGCAGTCCGCCTTGGGTTTCATTGTGACAGTAACTCGTCGCTCACCTGCGCTTGCCGCAGTGGGCCATTTCGCCTCCTATATATTCTTGCTCTGTGGCTTATACGCAGACATTATATATACGTCCGCTCCAGAAGTAAACCACGCATAAGAGAATATTAAAACGTCAAAGTAACCATTACAACCGCTAGAAAATATTCAAGATCATTATATTTATTGTTTCCAGATCTAGTATTGAAATGAACACCGCTTGAAAATTGCTGATTAATAAACACGATACAGCCAGGAAGTTCCACCAAGTGTGCTTGGTTGTTAGCACTAGAAGCCACGAAAAAAGAAACATCTACAGCGGCACAAGTTATATAGACGACATTGACATCTTCAAGGTTACTTTTGCGTCTGACGACTTATTATGGGACCGCGTACACCTCTTTTGACAAAGATCTTGGTGTTTGTGCGCCAGGAGAAGCGATAGCCAGTTTCCCTTGCCCATTCTCGCGTCCACCTTTTAGGCCACCCTTTTGTTTGGCGATGTTCTCTGTAATAGGAACTCAAGATTTAGACTATCTCAAAACTTTCCGTTGTTCCAACCAAAAGTCCTGAAACGAATTCCAGTACAAGCGAACTATGATTACGGCTTCACATACTGGTATGGAGGGAGGCCTATGTACAGAAGTCAAAATATTTAATAAGAATGCGGGAACCCGTGGCCGTCGATACATGCAGCGCAGCCTGCTAATGGCCACTGTCCTGACCAGCGAGAATAGTGGGCGACGCTGTAGTAACCAGGAATGTGAAATATAGCGTTTCCTTGTTTGCGTCTTGGGCGTGTCTCTGGCTGTGAAAATAAACAAAGCTAACGCGGATATTGAATTCCGGGTGATAACCAACTTTTAATTGACGCACAAAGAGTGGGGCCACACGCCAGTCTTTGTAACTTCTCACGCTTGCACGTTCGCACTAAATCTTCAGGCTGCTGATAATGAGCGTCTGTGCCAAGATACCTTGCACCAAAGGCGAGATTAAAATTTATTGGATATCAGCCAGATATAATTTTAAAGCCAAGGGTTGAATGCTGTTGCTCTAAGCGACTGTTTATGTCCAACCTTGACCATGGAATAAGCAAAGTACCAAAAGGTTGGTTTTGCTGTAGGCATCCCTTCTTTGTTCACCTTTAGCACCTCTGATCACAGCGAACGCAGCAAGCGGCGTGGCGCGTGGTAGAAAATTCGTTTAACAGACTAAGGTCCTTCTTAGGCTACCTAATCGTGGAACTTTTGTTTGTCTGTCCGTCTGTCCCTCGATTTAGCCGTCGAGCTTAAAGGTAGAACTGTTCAATGAGACGAATCTAGAGGGAAAACAATTTTTAAACGATTAAAGCTGAAACAACGGGGCATATTTCTCAACATTGTTCAGCAACAGCAATCATTAGGAATATTTTAGGCAAAATAATTGTGTATTACTAATACTTGCGGGGTTCTTTTTATAAGAAAAGAGGTATGCCTAATTTTTGCGAAATTATAATTTTAAACACAAAACACCAAAAACGATCACGCTGGGGCATTCTGCTCGCGGCAAGAAACAGTAAAATATGTACCGATAGATGGCCCAGCAGCAGTGCGCACAAAGATTTTGAATTTAATTCACCAAGCCGTCATTTTGTTTGCACAGGAAGCGGGAAAGGAGTACCATCTTTATTCGGGATTTTCAGCAAAGTGGCAGATACACGAATATTTTTTAGGACGTGCGGTGAGAACAAGGTCGCATTCTTTAACATATCTAAATATTTTTAATAAAAATGACACTCAGAACTGTGAGCGTATGGCACGCGCGTTGTCCTTTACAGGACACGTTACAAGGCACGTTGTCTTTTACAAGCCTGAAAAATTCTGCTCCAAAATTCAGGCCCGATGGAGAAAGACCGCTGCCGATTTATCCAGGCATTTCTACTGAGCCGCATTACCTACTCCCTCCCAGATCTGTCCCTTTCTACCACGGAAGTCACCAAATTTGATGGACTCATCCGTAAGGCGTACAGGGCTGTGCTCGGCTTGCCTCCCTCACGCATCCACTGCCAAACTATGGGCCACCGGCACCTACAACTCCCTGGACGAATTAATTGAAGCGCACCGTACGGGTCCAGATACATCGCCTGGCTAAACACACACCTGGCCAACTCTTACTTAAGAAGGCACAAATACATACTCCTCTTATATCAACCACCACGGCTCGCATTCCACCCGATTATAGAGATAACATCACAATCCGGCCATTCCCCCGTAATATGAACTCTATTCATCATACTGCCCGACGAGCTGATCGAGCGCGTGTCCTTGTTTCCACTCCCCCCCCCCCCCCTCACCAAACACCTTCTACGTAGATTCTACAGCACACAGGCACAAGCCGGCCTTCACTGTGGATGTCGTCTCCTCGCCGACTACTACTCCTCTCACGTCTCTCACTATTCCCACCGCAACCCCACATGCTGCGGAAGATGTGGCCACAGCCCTGGCTCTCGCACACCGGCCTCCCTCCTGATCTAATAATATCTGATTCAAAAACGGCCATCAAAAATTTTGCTAGCGGTTGTATCTCCAGGCTAGCCTGCAAAATTCTGCTCCAAAATTCAGCCCCCCAGCATCCTACGGAGCTCTTCTAGTTACCGGCACACACGGGACTAGACGGCGCGGAGTGGGCTCATAAGGCGGCACGAGCACTCGTCACCCGTGCGACTGACGAGAGCACTTCCCTTCAAGGAGTGTACTCCGCCAGGGACTCCCTCACCACTTATAGGGAGGTAACTGACTACTACCGCCTCTCCCGCAACACGCTGACCCCGGCTCACTCATCCTTAACCCCCTCGGAGGGACAGCTTTGGCGCCTCCTCCAAACGGAATCACTCCCCAACCGAGCCCTTCTTCATCACATTTACCCATCCGCCTACCCCTCTCCGCTCTGCCCGCATTGTGGCGCTAAATCCACAGCGCAACACCACATGTGGGCCTGCCCCTCTGACCCCCACCCCACCATAACTTCCCCTCACCACTGGACGGAGGCCCTGGCCCGCTCGGACGAAGCCTCCCTATGCCCACGGGTCACCCGAGCACAAGCCTTGGTTGCGGCCCTTCCGGCAGCCATGGCGGCCCCTTAGGCGATTGGCGTCGATAAAAGTTTTTCTCTCTCTCTCACTAAAGACGCCCGTCCCGCCCTATCCTATAAGCCCAGCGGTCATACTTAGCGCTTGTTCTGCTGTTTCGTGTTCTTCGGGGTAGCTTTGTTCTGGAGAGGCACTTCAGTCACTAATCTTACTCGCTACTCTGCTGCAGATACTACTGGTTAAATAAGTTGTGGGAGTCAGGCTGTCGAGAAATTAAAAGAACGCCTTACCAAAAAAATTACACCTCGTGCTTGACGCATCGAATCTCTATTTCAGTTTGTAAACGCATAATATGTTGCACGATTCCGAAAGCTAGCAGACGGAACGAAGGCTTTGGCCAGCCGGAAATGAGACGTATTCAAACTATTTATGTTGACACACACATTAATAGTACCTATGATTACTTTCGCAAAGCTGACTGTTTATTTTAACCATATTTTCTTAGGCACGTCTTATAAGTTTCTTTGGCAACAATGCGGCGCCATGCCTTTCAATCCCATCGCAACGTGTTTCTGCTAAGGTATAAATCTGTACAGTTAAATCAACACATGAAGTAACCGAAATTAAGGCAAACAACGTTCGCGAACTGGTCGCCTCATTTGTTTTTGTTGGCGAGAAGACGCGTCGCAAAACTCCGTCTCGGCCATAATCCGTCATGATTTTTCAGAAATGTAATTTCACCTCACAGAGGCCGAGCTACGTTTTCAAATATGACTTGAAAGCGAACGCTACTAAAATATTCCTGGACGAATAGTTCGGGCCCGTACTCACAGATTCAGCTTTTTGGGACTGAATTTTCTGTTGACCTCGCTCTTATGCCACGCTAGATGTGTAAATATCTCGCACTGGAATAAAAAAGTTGTATGTTTAGAGCAACATAAGAAGTAATCTATTTCTGTAGAGAAGCTTTTATATTATTTTCTTGCGGCTGTAACGTTTTTATATTGAAATAGTTGTACTTGCCACCGGTTGCTCTTTCCCAGTAACGTGTAGAAGTCGGCCGCTGCCTCAGCCACCACTACCAAATGCATCAGGAGCGCCACTGGGAGCCGTTGCGGCTCTCTCCGTACCCGTGGCATCCGTGCCCGAGGTTCACTACAGGGGCCGGTGACGTTGAAACCAAAGCGCCATCGGTTCGGATGGAGGTGCTTGCCGCCGCAACCGCTGCAGGGTTCACCATGCGGTCCGGTGACGGGAATGCGGTGTCGGTGCGGTCCGGTGGCGGTTGCGCAGGGCAACCAGGAAGTGGTCGGAGGGAGGACAGACATCGTCTCGCGGCCGTGATTCTCCGTCGAAAACAGGCCCTCGTGCTAGCCCGGTAGAGCTCCGTCAGCCTATCTCGGCTTTTGTGATATGTATACGGAATCACTTACTTAATAATTTTCTATTGAAAGGGAATTCGCCACAGGTACTAAAATATGCCGCGTGTAGTTCTTTGCAGTTTCCGCATTGCAAATTTTGCGAAGAGCAATCTTCAGAAAAATCTATATGTTGAACACATTTGGCGCATGGTAATGGGCCACGGAAGAATGGCTGACGTAAGATGTGCATCGTTAGATAGCTTGTTTTCGGATTACAGGAATGCACTGTTGCAGTTGCTCCAGACACGCACGCAGCGCCCCAATGAAAGCGTGGTTAAAAAAATAAAAAGACATTTTCGCTGTGCTGATTTGGAGATGACGGAAGAAAACAGCGGCGCTTCGTAATGCAAGGGGCTCAGCAGAGCTTTTTGCGTACCTCAAGCATAACCTCCTCCCCGCCCCCACAGACAGTGGCCGGTTTCACGGCAGAGACGGCCCCAGTTGGAGAATGCGCTTGAAATTATCACAAGCCAGTACAACCTCCCAGCTAATGCTTCCGTAAATGAGATGATCAGTGACGGAACTGTTTACTCTGACACACTACGGCAGGCCACCAAAGTAAGGGAGGTACTGGTAAACACTTTTCTACACCGCCTTAAACCCAACTGAGTTCCCTAACGACATGATCCAAGCAGACCGTTACAGTAAAGTGAAAAATAGGCCCAACACTCTCCTTATCACATATTATAACTTATGCAAGATTCAAATAAGAGAGGTAAACACGCACTTCGCGGTGCAGGCAACAAAACATGAGTAATGCTTAGCGCCCATATCATGAATTAAGATTTACTTCTTATTCCTCTTATCGATGACCCCCTTAAGTCTCTCTACATTCTTAGACTATTGATATTCCTACCGGCTGCCAATCAATCCCGGTTGATTACCTGGACCGAAAGGACGGGTTTAGTAGTGACCGACGGGATGTATGAAATTATCACTTAGCTTACACATGGCTCCTGCCACACTTTGGGAATAATTGGCTGATTGGTCCACGGTTTGAAATTCAACTGTCTGTGTGCCTTTGTTACTGTACCATATAGTTGTTTTTAACCTCCTGCTGACTATTATAGTCTCATTCTTTCCTATCAACCAGCGGTAAAAATCATCTGCGACGAATTCCAATTCGGGTGCCTCCCAACAGTCATCCTTGGCCATCTAATAACAAAAACGGTACCTCACCTGATCCAAAGCGACAAGTTACGCGCCGCACATAATTTATTCGGAACTTGCACAAGAAAGTCCTGAGCTTTGCTGGGTCTGATTCTACTATTGGCGCATTGTAGTGAATTTAGTGAATATAGCTGGTCTTCGAACCGACACCACACTTTAAGATTCCCTAGCAGACCACACTTACTTTGGAGTGATTTTGTTTGAACCAACGTTTAGATTTCAGACTGTTTCGATCCTTCCGGGTCGAGAGCAGCCTGCATCGACGCGAGTGCAACCAGGTGCATTCTTGTCCAGCGGAAGTTCGGCTCCAAAAAGGTGCCTGCCTTGGCTAACCTTCTTCGGTCTTCATTTGAGCATAGCAATTCGATCGCAGACAGCCTTGGTTTGAGATTTTGTGTCCTGTGTAGTGTTAGGCCGTAGTTTTACGGAAATCATTTTACAGCCGTCACGACCGCAAATCCCTGTGCTGGTTATGCTTGATGAACTATCGGACAGAGAGGCAACTAGTTGCGGGCTTTACGCCTTCACCTTCACGTCTACAAGGTCACGACATAGATGTTCATCTTCTACCACAGTAAAATGCAACAACAAAACATGTAAATAAACGATTTCAAACTCATATAAATGCATGGTGATGTGTCCTTCAGTGCTCACGTATAAATTAACCAAGCGGCTTTGCTATGGTTCAAGCCTTGCGAGACTTAGTGCAAGCTTCCCCAGTTGCGCTGGTGGAAGTCTAAATGCCGCGGATTACTTTGCATTCATCACTCGCCCCGAAGAAGGCAACGGCCTCTTCGGAGACGATTCCTAGCACCGCACCTATGGAAATAAATATTGATGGTGAAAGTCTACTATGTGTCCGGAAATATTCACCTGCACAGCTTCCTCATTCCAGCCTTCCGGATGAGGGCAAGCTTGCCTCATTTCTTTTGCTAGGCAGTGTGGTGCCGGTGAAGTAGCTCCTGGCCGCGTTTCCTAAAAACGACGTCGAGTTCCCGTAAAGCAGAATTTTACAGCCAGTCCTCTCTCGAAGGTCCGATACTTGCGAGGTCCAGTAGCGCACAAGCTCATGACAGCGCTTTCTGCCACGTTTAAACCCCGCTCGTCCGGCGCGCATAATCGTTGTGAAGGGTACGCCGTGGTGTGAAAAGTCATCACGCGGGGCCGACCGTACCACAACTGTCCAGTTACCACACTCCCACTCACTCCGAAAAAAAGGTTGGAACACAGCCGGTTAGGGAGTCGAGAATAGCTGTGCAGGATGGGCGGCGGAACGCCATCGGTGACGCCGAAGCCCACGGAGTAGCTGCTTTAGAGCAATTTGGAAAGCTGAAGATGCCTACAATAAAAGTAGCCACAGCGAGTAGCCACTGAAAGTAACCACATCATCAGACCAGCACAGGTACCGCTAGAAAAACCTCTGCATCGCTGGCATTGCGAGGGTAACCACTTAACAGACGAGACGCTGTCCAACAGCTGCGGGGCGAAGTGGTAGGGACTTTAACCTGGCTAGAATGAAGCATTGCCGGAGGGAAGACCAGGGAAGCACTCAGCAGCCCGTTGCAAAGCCCTGAGAACGCATGCCGAGGTAGCGCCTTGGAAGAGATGTTTGCCCCCGTCGGAAAGAGAGCAACGATGCCCGCATCCAGGGACAGAGGCTAGAGGGGCACGCAGCACAATCACCTTCCGAGCACCCACCATTGAGGTGTCCCCGCCCGAAGACGGTGCAGCTACGATAGTCCCCAGCATGACTGCTGATCCCAAAAGGAAAAAAAAACAAATTAGGGCCCAAAAACCACACAGAACACAAAATGTCGCGCCGGAAGATAAAGATATTGCAGCACGCAGGACTGATCAGGGCCTAAATTTACTTCAGATGAGATAGAAATACACAAAAAGCAGAAAAAGAAACGTGATGTAATAGAGTCAGACATAAATTCTGTGGAACTGACACGTGAACGAAACGCCAGCGTGCCAAAACGGGCGTCTTCGGAAGAAAACTATTTGTTCTAATTCAGGAAATTTCCTAGTAATTGGTCGCATTCTGATGCACCTTGACTACAGTGTGTTTTTTCAGCAAATAATAGGTATGAATAGCGAGGAACGTTGGATTATTTTATTCTTATAAAGTTTGCTTTTGTTTTTTGTCTCCACTGATGTAAATATATATCATTATAGCGATGAAGTGCTTTTCCTTTGCTAATTATTGATTTTTCTCTGAACAAAGTCGTACTGCAGAGTGGGTGCGTTTGCGCTACTTTTTATTCGTATTTCCAACGTGTTTTGAAGACTTTTTTGTTTATTCTTTGCTTTCGGGGGGTGGTGTACAAGGTACATATTTTGTATTGTGTCACGTCATTTTTTGTAAAAAAATTTTAACACAAAACTGTTTGATGCCGGCATACACCAAGAATCTCCTGACGTCGTATCCATCACAGAGTTGACGCCAGTACAACGAACCCAGGAGAAACGGCCGAGACAGTTTCCTTGGCGCAGATGGTGCAGCCCTCTTGAAGAGGTGAAGCGAAGTAGTTCATCATGACGCTGAATAGCGCCGACAGCTGGCGTCTCGATGGGGCAGCGCCTAAAGTCATCTTTTGATGGCGAGCGCGTCAAAGATATTCGTAGAGCATCTCACACGTCATATGGCGCAGCTGTACGACCCCTTGCCGTGTAATGCAGCTGAAGGCGGTAGAAGAGTTAGTCCACGCAGCAGTATAACGGATACATTCGAGTGCGACTGGCAGATGTCTTGGCGCGCGCTGGCCCACGCACTTGCACGAATGAGCTCGCACATTGCCCAGGGTCTGGGTGCAATACCGGCAGGCTTGGTTAAACGCCTAGGTTATGTGTCCCGCGACACACTGGCCCTTATTTGCGCCGCAATTATTGCTGGGGAGCCAGTTCCGGCTGCCGAGCAGTGTGGCCGCGTGCGCCTCGTCCGCAAGAAAGGTGGTGATGCTGGCAACATACAGCAATACCGACCCATCACGGTACCAATGTAATGTACCGGCTTTTCCCTCTTGTAGTGAAAAGCAGAATAACGTGCCTGGAGGGAGGGCTCCGGAGACCTGGCGGAGTTACAGAATGGCTTTCGATCAAATCCGTGCATCGAAGATAATCTTTTCACCCTGAGCCAGACAGATAAACTGATTTATTGTATGGCGTTCTAGGCGCCGACACAACGCAGGCGATAAGACGCGTCGTAGTGGAGGGTTCCGGATTAATTTTGACCGCCTGGGGATCTTTAACGTGCGCCGAAATCTTGCACACACGGGCGTTTTTGCTTTTCGCCTTCACCAGAAAAGTAGCCGCCACGGCTTAGAATCCAACCCGCTCCCTCGGGCTCAGCAGCACAACGCCTTAGCCACTGATCCACCGCGCACGGTAGACAACTTAACGGGTAATTTACCTAACTTGTCGGGGGGCCAGTTCGTTCATGATTCTTAGCGCAAAAACGAAACAGGGTACACAAGAAAGAGACACGGCATGCGCGAAAAATTGAATCGGCGTGGAAGGAAGCACGGAGTCGCTTCGCGTGTTTCTTTGACGCAGCGAAGGCATACCAGAGCTTCCCTGGCGTGCGGCTGCTCAGCCGAATCTCGGCCCTGAGTATGCCACAATTACAGGTGAACATACTACGATGGCGGTATGAGAGCAGCACCGTTGCGGCTTGTCTAGGTGACTTTCAATGGCATTCGGTACCTGTGCATCGGAGTCTAAAACAAGGCTGCCCGCTCACACCCCTTCTCAACATACAGGATGTTTCGGGTCTGGAGCAGTCTCATCGCCTCGGTACTGGGCCTCGCGTTCCAGTTCCTGCACAAGGGACTACCTCATACCTAGGTGCTACCTGGACTGGAATTTGCGGATGATGCAGTCCGGTCTCTCTTCACCATGTTTTTTCTGTTTTCAACATCGCGATCGCCTTCGCCACCGGCCTCTGTTGCTGGCAGCTTTCGATTGGCCGGCTCGTGTGTGGGGCATGAATAACCATTCAAGACGATGGTGATGATGATGCTTTCGGATTTTGAAACATTCCCTCAGAGCATGTCTGGTTTTGTCGTCGTCTTCTTCGTTGTCACTTCATGACAGTGGTCCTGGCTGCGAGGGAGGGAGGGGGGGGGGTAATCGGAGAAGAATGCCAAGCATTAATAATGCTGAGATTGGCGGTGTGATACTCTTTGAGGTCTGCTATGTTCATCGGGCCTGCCTGCTAACCCGTACTGCGGTAGCGCAGAAGATGCGCTTTAGAGAACAAATTCTCGGGTAAAGTAAAGGGCTCTCGCTTTAAGCGCAACAGTCGCTGCAAACCTTCGTGAAGCGTCGCTGAGTGGATGGTTGCACCGTAGGACCATGTCCGCAACCGCGAACATAAAACCTTCAAAACTCCAATTTTACTGAGCTGGCTACTGGAGACGAGCAACGTCTAGGTGCTCCCGGGAAGCCTGTATCGTCTCGTGGAGGCGCTTGTGAACCGCCACAGCATCAGGGGGTAGATGACATCTAAAATAAGCAGCTCTTACTCTTCGCACCATTAAAACTGATATATTCACAATGTTCTCAACTCAAAACATTTAAAGTGACCAGAATGGGACAGAAATTAAAATGGTCATTTCGAACTAACCGCATGAGAGCGAAAACTTTAATGAATACTCTCTCTGCGGTTAGTTCGCAGGTAGGTATCAATACAGTAGCAAATAAAAAACAGTGGCGCAGTATCGTTACACTAAACACAGTGACACACCATGTATCAGACACATTGAAGTCATTATTAATGCTATGTTAAATTGAAGGCTGTTTATATTTTGCGCGGACTGCCTTATATTTCATCGCTCCCGATGAAGCACCGACACTCTTTTTTGTGGATACTACATAAATTGGCGAGCTGAACATACATACGTCGAATATCCATTGTTTCCACTTTTCGCCTCCATCCGAATTATAGCCTTCGTGAGGACGACCGAGCGCACTAATTAATTGATGCAGTTCGGCAGCACCCAATCCAGGGCACTGTCTGAAAATCTTTCACAATTTCATAAAACAGGCGTAACACATCCTTTCTGAACGCGCTTTCCTCTAGTCAAGCGAGATGAAGGTTTTCCAAACCAAATCTGAAGTGTTGTGGTTTCCTCCTCTCTTTCGGTTCCTAGTTTTTTGCAGTTTTGCGCTTTCACCAGATTACCCTCATCAGGCTACGGCGAAGCTCTATTACCGCCCCAACAGCGGTGATAGTACTTACCTGCAGCAATGGATGAAAGCCTCAGCAAGGTTCTCGCACTTTTCTGACAGCGGTGGCGCGCATGAGCACTGCCATGCAATGATTTATGACTCGCTAGAAAAGCAGCTCATTTACAGCGAAATTCGATGCTGTTTCTTGGTCAACGCCGACGTTTGCCCGCACAGAGCGACTATCTCCGCGTTTTATTGCTCGTAAGTTTGACCCTGATCAAGACAAAGTCGTCGTTCGCGTCGTCTTCGTCGTCGTAGTTATCATCATCATCATCATCATCATCACCACCACCACCACCACACCACCATCCTGTCTACCCCCACTGCAGGCCCAAGGCCTCTCCCACAGATCTCCCATTATCCCGGTGCTACCTGCTGCCAGCATATCCCCGCAAACTTCTTGATCTCATCCACCCACATAACGGTCTGTCTCCCCCTTCTCTACTGCCACGCTTGCCTGCTCTAGTGGTCCACTCTGTTACCCTTAATAAGAAACGGTTATCTTGCTTTCACATCACAAGCAGTGCCTACGCCCATTTTTTCTGAATTTCCACTATGTCCTTAACACCCATTTGTTCCATGACCCAACCCTCTTCGCTCTCTTCTTGTCCCTCAACGTTACACTTATCATTCGTTCCTTTCATCGCTCAGTCATCCTCAATTTATGTTTAACCATTTCAGTGAGCCAACCTCCAAGTTTCTGCCCTGTAGGTGTGTTCCCGTAAGATTCAGCTGTTTTACATTTTTTTCTTCAGGGGCAATGGTCGGCTGCCAGTCATTATCACAGAGTGCCTGCCGAATGCACCCCAGTCGATTCGTATTCTTCTAATTACGACTCCCTCATGGTTGCGATTCGGAGTAACTACTTGGCCTAAGTAGATATATTCGTTCACCACTTATACTGCCTCCCCACCTATCTCAAAGCGCTGTGCTCTCCTTAGGCTCTTAGCATTACTTTAGTTGTCTGCATATTATTTTCAGGTCAACGATTCTACTCTGTTTGCCCACTGCGGCAATCATTCTTTGAAATTTCGCAGCGGTGCAGCGGTGGTATAGAAGTAGACCATCCGCGTCACGTGCAGAGGGAACGTGGTTTGAATCCCGGTGCCACGCAATGCCCACCGCGTAAAAAAAAATCCGCGTGATGATGGAATTGCTGTAGGAGGCTTCGGGTGCGGCCTGATCCCGGCGGCCATTGTAGGTAACGCACTTCCTCACAGGAGCAGGATTGTCCAACCTGGTGTAGTAATAGTCACTCATGCCGACGCAAAGACAAGGTAATCGGCTGAAATCGTAAGGTCTCCCTCGCAAAAAACCGCGAAGCAACGCTAAAATCTAAGAGCCTGAGTACGACAGCAAACAAACGTGCCGCGGAATGCTTGGTTTTGGACTCCATTTTGGTTGTTTTGACTAAACTAATAATGCCAGAGCACGTTGCAGGAGTTAGAGTTTCAAGACCTATAGCGAGGGCCCTGCAAAAGATGTCTCCAACCGTACCGGAGGGGCGGCGAGGAGGAATATCCTGGCAGCCTAGGCCACAACTACCCGCAGCACAAGCTGGTGGCGTGCAGCGTGCTGTTGTGTCCCGCGCACAGCGCAGGCGCAGCCAATCAGCACCATATGTATCTGTCTATCACTTGCTTCCTAGCGACTTCCTCTTGCTTCGATAATTTAGCGTCATGAGAACTGCGCCGGTCAGCGAAACACTGCCGCGGACCGCCCTATCTCGGAAAACAGCGGGACTCACCTGATGTTCCGCAGGGATGCTACGCCAGCACATTTATCCCGCTTCGTCTACGTCGTGTTCATTATCTATTTGTCAGCTTTTCAGAATACAGTTCATTACTATTGATTGGAACTACACGTGGCTGTAATATAGAGTGAGATAGTGTACTGATTTCTTACAAATATGAATTCATTTCTGTTACTTTTGTTTTATTGTGCAGTGTTTGCCTACAATATTTTATTTGCGTATATAGGAAGCTAACTCTTCACCTCTACAAAATAATTTTTGCGAAGACAAATGCAACTTCGTAAATACCTTTCATTTAAATACAAAAGAAATGACACTATCATTCAAAAGTTTAAATGAATTTCATCAGCATAGTTTGCATGCACGTGGGTAGTTGCTTAACATTTTATACTTACCCCAGTTAGACGGTATCACATATTGAAATTGCTATCCTGAATACTATATGTGGGTGTGGCTCTGTCGTACTTGAAAGAATTAAGAAGGTCGATTTTCATGAGCATTTGACAAATGGTGCGTAGGTTTCATACGAAGTACCAAGGTTCATAAATCTTTGCGATACATACAACAACAATCAAGCATTTGTAGAACAAACAGCGGCTTCGTTGGAACAATTAATTTTTTACGTTCAGCTACATTCCTTCTAGGCTTTTATTTCTCAACAAAGCTCAATGCCAAAGCCGAGATAATGGGTCTTTTTTCTTGCATGTTATTCGGCTGCAGTGTTATATCCATCTACTTCGACAGATGAAGCGGATGATTTTGTAAAAAAGCTATCAGATCGAGATCACCACTAGCCCACCATTCCTACCATCCGATCAGTGTTACCGCGATTACGTGGTAATGCTAGAAGGAGTATTGACCAGCAGCGTGCAAAAGTAACGGGAGGTTAACTTTCCCGTTAATTTATCGGAGTGTGAGGCAACCTTGAAAAAGCGAGCGATAGTGACCTGCATACTATACTCATGGCCACACATCGCCGGAATGCGGGGTCTCTCCGGAAGGCGCTGCGCATCTACAGTACGCAGCTGTTCGTTTGGCCACTGGTCCAATGATCTGTAAATTAAAACTGATGACGGTACTTGGCAGACAAAGCACCACTTCTCTTACTCTATGCTTCATTTTTTAATGAACCGAAGCTTTCAGCGTCACCTCGATGCCATCGGTAGTCCATTGAAAACCCACTCAGGGCGAGCGAACTTTCTTTAACAAAGACTGTGATGAAAAGGGAAAGGAAGATGAGTCCCACGGTCGCATTCCCACGGTCGCATTCGAACCTGGAATCTTCGCGCTATGTAGCCAACGACTAATTCATGGCGCCACTCAGGCAAGGTTGATGGAGTTTGGATATGGGGATGGGTGCATGACAGGGCAGAATGACAGAAAGTGTTTCCCTCGGTCTAAAGACAGTGATGGTGGAACGCTAAGCAATGTCGCGCAATGCTCGTATCAGTAAAGCACTATGGAGCAGAATGGCAGTGCAGTAAATACTGCCGATATAAAATACCTTAAGAGAATGGGAACGTCGTGTGATGTGGGGCGCTCGTTTCTAGATTTGTTCGTTTGATTTTGGACTTTATTTTGGAAAGCTTAGAGTTTACCCTTTTTTTGTTTTGACAGCGCAGCAGCTGATTCAATTGATTGATTGAATGTTACGATTTAACGCGTTGACACAGCGCAGGTGTTGAGGCACCCCGTAGTGGAGGGCTCCGGATTAATTTTGACCACCTGGGGATCTTTACCGTTCACCGAAGTGTCGTGCACACGGGTATTTTCGCTTTTCGCCTCCGCCAAAAAAGCGGCCGCCGCGGCCGGGAATCAAATCGACGACCTCGTGCTCAGCAGCGCGACGCCTTAGCCACTAAGCCACCGTGGCGGGTAGTTGAGTCTTCAAACTAATCGTGTAAAAACGTAGTAAAGAAGTTTCAAATAGACATTACATCCCTTACAAAAATACTCCGCAATGCAGTGCGACTGTTTACAGCCTTGTAGCACAGTTTTTAATGTATTGAAATTCACTGGAAGATTCTACACTGATTATTCGCGAAATGTCGTGTTGTTGAGAGGCAACCCCTTTCATTGAAACATTAGAGGCAGCAGAGGGGGAGATGCGTTCATACGAACCGTTAGACGTGGTTTTCTAGTGATTGCTTACTATAGGCCCTACGGCAGTCTACGAGCTTTTTTATCCAGATGGATAGTATTGTGCTACACTGACGAGCTGTAAAAATCTAGTCTTTTATCCGTTTTTAATGACCTACTGCTCTGCGCATAAACACACGTATACTCTCTCACTATTTCCGGAGATCCCAATAACGATTTTTAAAGGAAAGGCGCTCTGTTGTATATGTTTCCCTTCCACGGAATCACCATTGCTTTCATAATATTAATACGTCCCCAACTAATCCTCTAAGTACTTTGACATGGTTGTAACTTGAATTGTTATTTACCCATTCGACCCACGCATCTACAGTGTTTGGTATTATGGTGTGATATTAGCGATTATTTGACAATATTTTTGTGCAATTATGAAGGACACATTTCCAAGCAAATATAGAAACGAAAGCATAAAATTCCACCCAATATCACACCGAACTATTATACCTGAAAGCAATGTAATACCGCTTGAAATGCGATAGCATATTTGGGGCAAGTAACAAAATTCCGAGCAAGACCAATTTTTCGCACTGTTTAAAACATACTATTTAACGTTTTTTTCTTATAATAACCATTCGCCACGCAAACAGTATCGTAAAGTATCGGTCACTAAAGAATTGCTATAAGAAGTCCTAAATAAAACCAGAATATGCTAGAATTCTCTAAAAGGACCACTCGCGGCACTCAATTAAAGATTTAAATAATAACAAGAAGGCCAGAACATATTAAATATAGGTTAGTTTAAAAGTATGTGGGGTGTTTGCAGATAATGCAGGAGGGACCCCCTATATAAAAATATTAAATGACCTGGGTAATTAGGCTGCGAAACAAAAAAACTCCCAGCTCCCCTCGCGGGGACCCCTGTGTAGATGCGACGCATAGGGGGTTCACGTTGCAGCGTTGGACAGCGGAGGAACGGCGCTGGAACGATGGAGCGGAGCGGCGCAGGAACCGCTTTTTATAGTGCGCATAACAGTGGGGGGACGCGCCGGCGCAGTGCGTCTGCCGCGTCTATGACGCAACAAAATCCAACACAATCCACTTTAATCCAATCCAATCCAATTTAAATCCAATCCAATTCAAGCCAAGCCAAGGCAAGCCAAGCCAGGCCAAGCCAATCCAATCGAATCCAATCCAATGCCCCTCGCGAGAGAGCGTTCGCTATCGGGGAGGAGAGGGGGTGAGCGGCGGAGAGCGCAGCTGGCGCGGCGAGGAGAATGGGGCAGTGGCGGACGCCGACGGCGACAACGGCGGATGCAGGGATAAGGCGGGTGAATGAGATGCGTTGCATCTAAAAGTGCCAGAAAGCATAACCAATATAATTTCTAAGGCAATGAAATGCAGCTAGCTCACAGTTTCAGTGGTCCTGTTTTACAGAAGAGTAGCATAACTGTACTCCCCAACGGTTTCAGCTCCACGGGCAAACACGCCAAGTCGCCAAGATCTAAGTCGTCAAGCGCATGCGTCAGGCTAATCAGGCGTACAGAATAGAGCTCAGAATTTGGTTAAAAGAACCACGAAACAAGCATCGATACCGCATTATGGATGTTGAGGCGCCTGTGAAGAATGGTACCCCCCCCCCCCCAACCTTGTGTTTTTAGTAAAAACTATCTTTCGAGATAATATTTGAAGGCTGGGCTACAATAGTGTCACTAAATACAGGAATTGTTGCCCAAAATGCTGAGCGCATGCGTGAGAATAGGGAGGGCCCTGCTTAGGCCGTCAAAGAAGCCGAGCGATGATTAAGTAGATAAGGAGTACCGCCACTCAGGCACGCAAATCAGCAACGGCGGTCATTTTGGCGTTTACAAGTGTTGTGAGATTGCTGCATCTACGGCCTCTCCGTTAACTCCGACCGGGTCGTTTGTTAACAAACTACCGAAGATGCAGCAAGACAGCATCTTCGGACGTACTTCTGCTGATGAAATGCTGTTACAAGGGTTATCTTTGATTCGCATGCGGAACGACATCTGTCGCGTGCAGCCGCAGGCAAGAGATAAGCTAACCCTACCAGTGTTGACCGCCGGAAACGCCTAAACATTAACCGTAGCAGTGTAAACAAAGGGCACGTAATGCGAACTTACCAATGATAATGGCGACGGCACGGAACAATATGAGAAAAGAGTGCGGATACTTTGTATCCTTATCTAAGCGGCACTAGCCGTGCGCAAGCGACGAAGCCGTCGAAACAACGAACCATCTCAACCCCTCCTGCATCACCATCTGTAGTGGTTTAAAAGAACTTTGCTTCATATGCAGTTTCGAAGGGCGGGATGGCGACAAATGTTTTTAGGTAGACGCCACTTATTCTACGAATTGATTGATTGATTATAGAGTTTAATGTCCCGAAACTTGACAATTTATGAGGGCACCGTAGTCCTAGGACGGCTACGAATTCTTTTTGACCACCTTGATGTCTTTAACGTGCGCCAAAATTTCGAACATACGGACGTTCTTGCTTTCCGCCTCCAACAGATAAGGGGCCGCCACAGCTGCGAATCATACCCGCCACCTTTAGCTCAGCAGCACGATGCCTTAGCTACTGAGCCATGCGCCGGGTAACGTATTCTTCTCCCGAAGCCGATGTGCATTTGTGGACATGAACAAAATCTTTATCCTGTGTAGCTAACTTCCTTACAGAAGTATGTGGTATTGCTTCAGGCCTAAAATCAACTGCAGCCGGCACGTTGATGACGCAGAAATTGACCTGATAAAATACAGGCTGGGTCCAAATACCTCGATAATTAACTCCTGTTTAAAACTTCAGTATTCACCCGAGTTATTCCGACTACACACAAGTTTCTAAAGTAACTGTCCCTCTCAACTATCCTTCTCGCATGCATGGCGAGAGGGATAGCTGGGGAAATAACCTTCAACTAAATGGTGCCTATTTTACCGGATGGTGCAAAATTGCTGTCTTGCCACTGATATTCCATCATTAGAGAAATCCGCAAAGGGGCTCGGCATCATTTTGTGAGCAAAAGTCACGAAATAACTGGGTAAAAACAATAGGCTACGTATGTGCTTACTCCACTGCAAATGTCGTCCAAAGACGATAGTAGTCCGCTGCCACTGCTACCTAACTCCTTCTCCCATTTTTTCTACCACCCCTTACGCTCTTACCCTCTGTGTCCTACTCCTGGCGCGATGAATTGAACGGAGATTTCTTCAATGCATAGTTTCTCCTCCCTCGCACTGCTAACGCGCCTCTCCTGAGACAGCGTGCATCATTTTCTTTGTGGTTAGCTTTTGTTCTGGCTGTAACAGCACAAAGGGAGTTCATTTTCTTTTTTCCTCGCTTTCATCTCACTCCTGCTTAAAGCTTTTGCACCATTGTTAACATGTAGTTTTTTGCTTCGTATCAAATAACCTAATGCAACGTGAATTAGTAACTAAAACAGCGCGTTACCTATAGGGCAAGTACTTGGAGTCTTCTAGGGAGTGTCTGAGGGTCTATTTGAGCTTAACAATGTGGGAAGGTATGAACAACGGCACTTGTTTCAAGAGTTTCCAAGAGTTGTCCGGTATATACTCATTTTCGACGAATTATTACACCTTTTGACCGGAAGGCTGCATAGAGTGAGAGACAGACGAACAGGCCAACAGAAAAATGTTCGAATTTGATTAGCCTAAGAAAGAATTTAAAACTGCATGCAGTAAAAATAAGCTAGTCGTGTGGAATATTTAACGGAAATATTAATTCCTTGCAGCCTGAATCACGAAAAAGACCCTTTATCCTGCGTTCATTTCTAACTGTAGCTATTACATGGTGGTGTGGAGAAATATTGCAACACTAAGCACATACCAAATCGTTCGACCACAAAGAAACTCGAAGTTATGGATGAATGATGGGCCGCATCGGGGGAGAATTATGAGCCCGAGGTAATGGTTAAAGCACACGTACACACACGATATATATTCAAACTGAGATGGACCTCAGTCACGGCATGATGAATACTGCAAATCACAAGAAGACTCTACCGAAGGCACATGGACTAATGCGGGTATGACTGCACTAACGAAAGTGCAGTCATACCTTAGTCAGAAGTGGTCATGGAATGGTCCCTAAGAGCAGACGTGAGCTTTCAGCTCATGGTGGTCGATTACAGGCGACACTGCCTACGATGCTGGTCAGCTCCGTGCGCAGAGATGCTACACCGCGATAGCTGCCCAACGCGAGGGACGTGGCAGCGGCCCATGGCTGGGGGCGGCAAGAAAGACCGTAGGGCCTGCTTAAATTAAGGACGAGGCCTCGCTGCCCGCGCTCTGCGCCACCGACACACCGCTCACTCTTCGGCTGACACCAGCTCCTCCCGGAAGCCTCGGAGACGGTCGTTGGGCCTACACCACGATGGATGGCCGTCCTCTCCTTGCCAGCCGGCTGGTGGCTCGGACGTCAGCGCCAGCTACGTTCCTGGGGCCTATACCGCGCTGTGCACCGATTCTTACCAAACTTAACCAAACTGCTTCTTTTCCCCCGTCTTTCTTGATATAGGGTTCGTGAGCAGGTGCTGCGCCATCCTTTTGCTGGATGGGCCGAGCCCTTTACCTACAGCTCACTACACCTGCTCCGCATTACGTACGCTGGAGATTTCGTAGCAAACAAGGACTATTTCTTTGAAAAACACAAAAATCTCAAATCAAGATGTATGTTAGATTCCAAATTGATATAAAATTACCACTATTCTACAAGTAATAATTGGGACACGATTTATTCCCGAGTCATTTCAAAAAAGCTGCTGCCCTGCTCGTTCCGCCATTGTCATTGGAGATATCTTTTCCTCTGCAAGTTATCGTAAATGCAGATAACCCCACACGTGCCTACTTTGTTAAATTCCGTTCATTATAAACATGTTGGCATTCAAGCACTTTTTCACAAGAATGGTACCAATGTTATCGTAGTCTTGACATGCGAAGCACTTCCCCAGAGATTATTTCAGTGAAGTTTACTGTGTCACTTAAAATTGTTTATGGATATCTACTACTATATTTTATACCCTTTGCATAGGATAATTACCAGGCGGAAAAGCATCGTTTTTGTGGGTTGCATATTATTGCCGAACGGCGCCCTGAGCTGTGTCGGGCCGCAAACAACTTTCTTTTTTCTGGCCTCATTTCTGTTGGTTTTGTGTGAGAGAAATAAAACGTGACTGATTGATGTGGTTATTTAAGTCTGTGGAAATAAAACATTACTTTTTCACTTTTTAATTGTTTTGTGAGAATCGTTAGATATTGAGGGCTTTTAACAAAAACATTTTAACCTTTTCTACGAAAATAGCTATGCAGGCGAAATGACAACGACCGAAATGGAAACGCAGTGACACAAAAATAAAAACGAAAGAGTTCTGGGAAAAGAAAAAGGCAACGACCGAAATAAAAATGCACAAACATCGATCGACGAAAACGAAATCTAATAGTTTCGCTAAGCTTTACCTGAACGCAAATGTTTGGTATACATTATTGCAGATCATTATTCTGCAATTAGGATGTACGTTTACGTTCTTCAATGGCTGCCTGAACTTCCGCTGAGCGAACTACGCGCGGCCTACCCATATCGCGCTGGAGTGTGGACTTCCCGACGAGAGCTAGCGACCGCAGCTGCAATGCCGCCTGATGGGAGTGATGACGCTGATTGGTTCCATTGTTGCGCGATATAGCGCAACACTTTTTATGTATTACGCAAAAGTGCTATAAGATTCAACAGGGACACAGTCAACGCTTCCCCCCTGGGCAACCCTCTTTAGTGGGTAAGTGCGCAACACTTCAAGGGCATCATTATCGTCGTCGTCGACGCCATCTGAGTGCGTGGATGAAGTGGGCTTTGCTGGAAGGCGTTTCGCCGTACGCCACCACCGGCCACGTAATTACTCCCGTACCAGCGTTGCCTGGAAAAAATGTGCTGACGTCACCTGAGTATTTTTGTGCAAATACAGCTTTTATACATTTAATGTATTCTTTTGGGCATGTTGCTGCTTATAAATAAATCTTTAAACTTTTTTGCCGCTGATCCCACAACGCTTTCAAAAATTCCGTTGCCGTTCGGTTTATCCGCATATTATTAGTAGATTTCGAAGCAGTGTTCGTGGTCTACGCCTTCACGCTGGAATCTTTTTAATTGCTTGAGTGCACGATAAAGCTCCTTTGACTACGAATTTTCTTCTGTTCGACAGCGTTTTGTGTTTCCTGTATATTTTCTTGGGTACACTCTATTTCTTCTAATCATGTGAGTTTGCAGAAAGACACATAATGTTTGATTATGTTCTCCTTCGTTTTGCTTCCGGTTTCGTTTTAAAAACTCCTAGATAAACAATGTGTAATTACGTTAATATAACAAAAGCACAAGCCAACTTCACCAATATTGCAGTTTTGTGCAATGGCGACCATGGTTAAGTTGGATTTCTTTCTTTACATCCTAGATCGTATCATAAATTAGCATGATACATTTTTAGTCACTTCTTTCTGAAGTTCCTCTTTTTACTTTCTTGTTTTCCAAATTTTCTAAGAATGATTTTGCTCTTCCCACTCATCACAATCAAATTTGTAAATATATCCAAATGCATTGTTAAGCAAACGGGAACTTCTGCCCTGTGGAGTAGTTCTGTGAATTTTAAGGCTCTAAGCCTGAATACTCCTCTTCTTCGAAGAACCGCTTGTGTCATTGTTGTTGCCCGAACAAGAATATGGGCGCCGCTCTAAACAGTACATTATTGATAACGCGTGCGATCCGACTGAGTTTCCGCACATTGCTAGCGGAAACAAAACTTATTGTGCTTTTTGTTCTTCTCATTGTGGCACATAGGCACTTTGGAGAGAGAGAGAGAGAGAGAGAGAGAGAGAGAGAGAGAGAGAGAGAGATTGTCCAGCAATTGTGATCTTTGAACTTCCAAGGTGCCCCCGCCACAAAATACTCAAAGCTATGAAATGGAAACTTAGAATTGTAGAATAGTGTGTAGGCGCCGATGTGGTGGTGCGGCAGGGCCTACATTTATTTACAAACGCGACTCGGTGGCAGAAGGAACCCGCGAGTCGGGGAGCGCCCGTTGATTGTGGCTGAGCAGCGCAGAAGCCTAGGAGTTCTCTTCCTGGCGCGTGGATTGTCCAGCGTGCCGGGGTCACGTGATGATGACGATAAAAGGAGCGTCTAATGACGACGATGGTAGGCGCTTGGAGTCGATGTAGAAGTGGCCGCTGCTGGGCTCCCCCACTAGCACGGGCGCGGTAAGTTTGAAACAAAAACACGAGTAGATAACGAGGAACCGTCAAGGGTCCACCGTCAAGCGTCCACAGGGTCCACCGTCCAAGTTCTTAAACAGTCCAGGTCAAAGGGATCTAGTATATTTACGTGGTCTTGCTCAATTCCTTAAGATGTTCCTGTAACAGTCCACGTCCTCGTCATGGGAACTTCCCAAGGGCATTACAGCCTGCAGTGGCGTGGGCTGGCAGTGGAGTAACGGACGAGCTTTAGCACAGCTCGGCAGGTTCATTCTCAGGCTACGGTGGGAATTCACATTTATGCAATGACGGAACGGTTTTGGATGGACGCCAATTGAAAGCGCCACAGTTCCACACTGCGAGCGTGCCGGTGTAAAAGCACATTGACTGCACCGTTCAAGTTGAGGTGAAGGGAATACAGTCGGGTGCATTGTCGGTTCATATGCGTTACGCGGAATCGCGAGAAGACGGGTTGGTGATCGCGGCCTTTTTTTTTTTGAGGGCAATCACGCTATCTACGCGGTTGATAGATGATATTACTTTCTGGACGACGACAGGGTCTAAACCGGCACACAAAACCGGATGCACTGCAGGAAGCAGTAAACCACACGGAAACAATACCTCAGGAAATTGTGGCCTTTCCCTAGCTCTGGAGAAATCAGCACTTTAATACTAACGAAACGGACAAGAGGACGACCACCACCGGAGTCCGTCACCCCGAAGTGACGCTTCATGAGGGTCGTCATCCCAAAGGTGGACACGCTGAGCAGTCTTGGGACTTTGTCTTCCAAAGGACGGCGCTGGGATCAGCCACTCTCCAAAAATTAGTCTACCCTCTCCCCAGGTCACCCACCTGATTAAAAGAGTGACAGCAAAAAGCACGGGCTAAAGAAGAAGACACGATAAGAATGATCCAGGCACTAATCATAAGTCGAATAACCTACGGAACTCCCTTACTAGGACTGAAAACAGCTGAAAAAGAAAAATTAAACGTTTTAATTTCGACAAACATACAAGATGGCGCTGGAATTACCGGCCAAAACCTCAACAGAAAAAAACTCTTGCAACTAGGGATGCATAATACGGGGACGAACTGCCAGAAAGCGCCCGGGCAAGCCAACTGGAACGGCTCAAGCTTACAAAAACTGGACAGAGCTACCTTGTGACGCCTAAACTATCAGGCTCCAATAGAAAACAGAAACCAAAAGCAACGCATCCCCCTCGATTAAGGACGCACATCGAAGTAGCAAGCATCGCTCCGAAACATGCACCCGTCTACGACAAGAAGCGTCGCGAAGCCCGAGCGAAAGCACTCCACAGATCCTACAGAAATGATCCAAAACTCAAGATGCGTTGATGCGGCAGTGTATCCAGCCAAATAGATAAACGAGCCCATACAATAAGTGTTGTAGACTTCAAAGGTTCCACTTATCATCGGCAACAATCCAGACGGGAGACACGGACTCGGCGGAGGAGCAGCGGTTTGCGCTTGCCGTCACCACAGCGCCGGAAACCAACAAAGAGCGAATCACAGTGCTCAGCGGACTCGCAAGCAGCCTGGAGGAATTACGAAAAAGGACGAATTTCTAAAACGGCGCTTGGGATATTATCCAAGACTTTTCAAGCACGCCGAAACGCAATAGACATATACATCGTGTGGACACCGGGGCACGAGTCCCTAGAATGTAACGCAGCGGCCGAGGCCGTAGCCCGAGACCTCTCACTCCATGCAGTTGCCTTGATGGGAACACACGTCTTGCCCGGGATGCCACAAAGCCATCCCATGCACCTCGCCAAACGAAGCAAAGACATCTGGAAACACCTCAGGCTCACAAGAAGAAAATACCCACCTCCACATCCAAAGCTCACCAGAGAAGAATCAACACAGCTACGAAGACTTCAGACCGATTCCTTCCCACATGCCACGCAATTGCATATGATATACCTCACATTATACAGCTTCGAATGCCAGTTCTGCAGCGGAACGCCTAACACCCTATACCACATGGTGTGGGAGTGTAAGGGCGTCAAGGAGCTACCAGAGGTCCTGGCGCCATCACCGGAGCAGTGGGAGGCCGTGCTGACCAGCGCGGTCCTGGTGAACCAGCGTGGTCCGGTGAACCGGGCTCTTCGTGCTTCGGCAGGCCATGGCATCCCGGACTAGGGACGCCAACCAAAGGTGGCGATCACCTCAAGACCAACGCAGGAGATCATCCTCCGCTCCTTTACCATTTATGGCAAATAAACGTTTATACTACTACTACTGAGGCAATCACTGAAAACGGGCGACGATAAGTGCGATACCGATGACGGTTGTAGCCCAGGCGACATGGTCGTTGGCCCAGTCGGAGCAAACCTGTCTGCCGCGATAGCGAAGAATGCCGTCTTTCTGGTCGGCGCTTCCGACGTCAGCGGTGTCTTAAGCTCGACGTGGAAATGGCGGATTGCGTGGGTGGCTTCAAGTCAGGAGAGAGGGTTTGCTTTCAACTCATTGACCTTGTAGCTGGTTTTGAGGACATGGGGCACTTCGTCTCGCGCAATATGCGTCCGCTTAGCCATGCTGGTCACGTTAGAGCAGCACCATAGGTCTTTGTGGGCATCGCAGAATAGAGCAGGGAAATGTCGGTAAGACATTTCTCCATGTCGTCGTCGTGGTAACAATCGGTCGTGCGGGGCTGTGGCAGCAGATCGCCGGATGACGCGTTTTCATCACCGTTGTTAACCAGTACAACAGTGTGCGTCCCGTGCGTGATATGTGGTGACGGCAGAGCTGTAGTGGATGCGTCAGCCACAGCACAGATGGTCGAGATGCGTGGTGAAGCCACTTCGCCGACTGGCATGTGGACAGGCATGTGGACATGCACGATGTGGTGTCCAAATTGCGCTTCGCTCCAAAAAAGCCGCTTGCATGAAAGGTGGCAAACGAGTTTCTTCATGGGGCCAGCCCGGGTTTTCGGTGCTGCGAGGAGGCAGCGCAAATACATTGGACGACAGGCTGGTAGGGTGAGGTGCAGTCCTTCGTTGTCGTTGCTTCTAAGCTGTCGCCCAAGGGGTAGAGCGTGGTCGCAGTGGCTGTGGTTTCGTCATGTGCCAGCATCGTCTATGCCAGCATGGTGGGGCGAGGTAGACAGACCTCGACAGGGGCCTACCTGGTGGGATGTTCGGCGGCTGGTACTGGCGGTTTTAGATAACGACCATAGCGCGCGAGGAGGAAGGCACTGAGCTCATCGGAGGGCTTGGCTTCAGGCTCCGGCAACGTGGAGGCCAACCTGAATGGTAGGAGCTTGTGCATCAGCGAGTAACGGTCCTTCTGGGTGTGACGGGGTGCACGCCAAAAAAGCACTCCATTTCCATAAGCCATGCCCCAGGGGTCTTGAGGTAGAGCGGTGGACGAGGTGGCAAGGCCGTTCTACCGAATGGCATGCTGGATTCCCCAGGAGGTGAGTGCGTGGGCGCAGTGGCCGAACGTGGACTAATGACGTTCACTGAAGCCGTTTGGTGGTGGAGCGCTGCTTCGCTCTTGGGTCGCAAAGGCTTCGTTAGAGCGATAAGGAGGCTGTAAGCCGTACAGCGTGGTTCCCATTCCATTGTGCGTTACGGCATGCGAGGAAGCAGAGGCAGGAGGCGATGCACTGTCAATGTGGCGGGAAGGACTCGTGCTGAAACAAGTCATCACGCAGGCCTGCAGCGTGTCATAGGCCCGTTCACCGTGGTTTAGGAGCTCTCGGCGTAGGTCAGCCGGAAACAGGGCGGTGGGCCTGCGGTAGCACTACGTCTATGAGTCGATGCCACGTATGACGAAGTGCGCTTCCATTTTGAGAACCCAGACTCTTAGATAGCGTCACTCAAAATTGGGGAAGGCCGGCAGTTGGGAGGTGAATCTGGTCTCTATGCTGCCGACGTACCGGTCACCAAATAATGTAGGAGCGGATGCAGTCGAACCGCAGGGCGTATATTTATTTACAAATGCGATTCGGTAGCAAGAGGAGCCCGCGAGTTGGGGAGCGCCTGTATATTGTGGCCAAGCAGCGCAGCAGCGGGTGTTCTCTCTCTGGCGTGTAAGCTTGTCCTGTGTGCTGGTGCCACACGCTGATGACGATGAAGAGAGCGGCTAATGATGATGATGGGACGCGCTTAGAGTCGATAGAGAAGTGGCCACTACAAGTGCATGGCGCAAGGCGCCATCACGTGAAGCCACGGGAGTAGAACACATGATAGTCGAAAGACTTTACACCAAAACAGGAAGAAAATAGATTGAAGCGAGAGACAAAAATGCGATGCAGCCGTTGGGATTGTCAGACTTTATCCTTGAATGCGCTAAGACTTCTTAGGTTGACTAGGATATTTTGTGCTTATCTTTCTTTTGTGTGCGTTGGACATCTGTCCTAATATTTGAAAAGGCATTTCTTGATTTTGGTACGTCAATTTGGTTCTATTGTTTTTTAATTGTCACAAGCTTCTTGTTGTACACAGTGTAAACGTTTACGTTTACAAGCTCTGAATTTGCTAACTTTGCGAATTCGGCATTTTTTGTGGAAATTGCATAGTTGGTGCTCTCGGGTACACGCGAAAGAAAATTACGGTTTAAACCTTTCCAGAGAACAGCAGCCCACCGAAAATGTGTGCTGTTACGGGAATAGATTTGACCACTACTGTACTGCTGGGACACCGAACACAGCTCTTGAGTGGCTTTGATATGAAAAAAATATATATATGCGCAGCTTGCCCTACTGACGCAAGGGTGGAGAAACTGCAGAGATGGCGGCTTGTCTTCCTTCGCCAGAGACTCGGCTGTCGCAACTCACATGGCTTTCCGAACTTGCCGCTGAAATTTTTCCATGACTGACAGGCCCGGATCATTTGCCCGAAGGCTTTCTCATCTCACCCCAGTGGCTCAATAAAAGTTGTTTCTCTCTCTCTCTCTCTCTCTCTCTCTCTCTCTCTCTCTCCCTAAGTGGATTGCGTGAGCACGCGCCTAGAACCCCTGGCAATCAGCTTCGCGCACGATCCGGCGGTCTGGGGACCAATTTTTCCAACGCTAACGCCGTGAACTGGCGAGGAAAACAGCATGCGAGAAAGATCCCGCCAATAACGCTGGGTACAGCGTTGTCGAAGGGCAAGCCTGGCACGACGGGAAAACCTGGAGCTCTTCAACCATGTCTCACTCTCACGCGCTATACGTATTTTTAACTGGCAAAGCTTTTGGTAGCGAAAAGCTACGCTGGCTGGCCGAGGCTTAGCAGGTTCGCGTGAGCCTGAAGGGCGGTACTGCGCAAGCACGAGGAGCATTGGATTGGATTGAATTGGATTTGGATTCGATTGAATTAAAATGGATTGTATTGGATTCCAATCCATTTGGAGTACGGCTAAACCTTAGCTCACGCTACGTATATCCTGGCATAGCCGAGCTAAGCCTCTGCAAATGTTTCGGTAAAGCTGTACCTCGGAACTGAAAGGCTTAATCAGCCCTTGCTGGTAATACTGTGATAAAATTCGCCGACAATTTGGCTGTGCCAAAGAAAAAATATGTGCTGCAAAGGCTGCCCGTATTCCTTTTTGCAAAGTGTAGGTGAACACGGCACATGCAATGTGGTATAGGATGGGTAGTGATATTTAGTGATTTTATTCATGCGTAGTGCTTGTGTTTAGAGCTCTAAGCAAAGCCTGAGACGATTTACTCTTAGTCGTATAGTTATGTGAAGTTCAGGTTGATCTTGAGGACATGCCACCCAATGACATGCTCACTGTACGCTAACATGCGGGTTATGGGACGGGTCTACAAGTAAGACGTTGGAGGCACACATACTGGGTTTGTGTAATATTAGCAGCCTGGGCCAAGAAGGGCTAGGCTCCCGAATACGCAGATGATCCCCCTCTTCTGATTATCAAACTTGCTGCGAACGAGTTAAACGTTGTAAAATACACAAGGCTCCATAGTGCATGCGTTAAATAATTAGCTTTACAAAACCACCTCGAAAATATTCCTTGAAATCGGCTGGAGGGGGAAGTGAGAGGGAGCAACGTCAGCTCGCCACATTTCTTGGCGCCCTTGTTACTGCTTCCTTGTTTTAAGGAAAAGCATCGACTTCTTCCCCTCGGTATAGTTAACTGCTACCATGCTTGTTAGTCGTATGTGTTGAATTAAGCTGTTATATTACAGAGTCGTTGCTTCTCAAGAGTAAATAATATTAAACGGCCTTGTAGCCAAATAAAAAAACAATGATGGGGAATCCTAAAGGCGCTTAGTGCCTGCACCACTAAAAATTCTAAGTGTACCGCATTCAAAGCACGCCAGCAGACTTAGGAGCTACATGCATCTTTGAATGGTAATGTAATGCTCCTAAAGTAAAACTCTTGTTTTACAATTCTTGTTTGCATACGCCTTGGACCCCTCCCCCCCGCTCCAATGGTATTACTGTTCTGTTCAGCGTTTGTGAATCATCGAACAAACCCTATATTACCAGTTTTGTATAACGTGTTTGAGTACATACTCGGCTTTTGCTAACTTTCCAAGGTTGACTAATTTACCGGAGAATCCACTCCGAGTACGTCTTCGCTAAGGCTTTAGCCCGCGAACAGGCAAACTCGCATGTTTTCGTGCATCATTTGCAAAGTTGGGATGTACTCAATCCATGTGGTGTATCTTGAAAATATTTCAATACCTGCAGCAAAAATGTTTAACCAAAGGCAACTATATAGTGGATATTGCTCTCGTACACGAAGTTTTCTTTTGATCGCAGTAAAAAAAGGCGCAGATTGCACTACTGCTGCAAGGCTGGAGAAACAGCAGTGTGCGTGACCTTTCTGACTTCTTCGGAGACCCAGCTGTTGCACCGCATATTTATTTCCGAACGTTGCAGCTGGAAGCTCTCCATGACTGGTAAGCCGGGATTGTTTCGTCCGCAGGCTTTGGCATGTCCCTCAACGTGTGACCAGTGTAGCAGCGCACTAGAAACCGAGGGCACATTCAAAGCCAACGGCCGTGCAAACAGCCCAAAAGAACTGCTGTGCGTCCGGCATGCAATGATAGCTCAATTGCATAGACGCCGGTTTCATAACGCGGGGGACTGAGGTTTGATTCCTACCATGGGAAACGTTTCTTTTTTCCCCGGTTGGCGGATTATAATATTGTTCCCCTCTGCTGCTAACCTGCACCCCTCGGGCCTTTCGGGTTTCCCAGTGATTTGGTTGCCCGGTTTAAACGACGTAAAGGCCCTAGTATAGGTTCCCGGGGGCCGTCCATAACTAAATTTTTTATAAGGCGCGCTCTCCCAACACCTGCTCGTCAGCTGCTTGCCTCCTTGCCACTTTACTTGATATTTCGAGGTTTATTGGTGAGATGGACGAATATTGCTCCGGCTAAACAGCTCTCACTGTTAAAAAAACGTTAGCCGCGAATCTGCTCTCTTCACTGTAGACGTCGTTGAAAGACGGTAGTCTTCTTCCGCCCCTGCTGCGTAAATCCCTCTCCTCTCTTCCTGCCTACCTCTTACGCGATCTCGCGCTTCTCAGAGGACACTGCCACTCCGAAGCCGTGACTCCGTCTTAACAGAGACGACTATAATAAAGTTTTTTCATCATCATCATCATCCCCTTCCACGATAAACACGGTGTCCGCCAAAATCAACTGTACCGCGTTCCACCGCAGGCACTCCATCTGTTGGGATCTTTCGTTAATGTTGCGTCTGGCCCTCCAGCCACAAACCCAAGGCTGAAGTGTTAGCCCTTTTTGCATGTGAGAGTTAAATAATCTTTTTAATACCTCTTCTGTATTGATATCACAAAATTTGCACCCGGGTCTAGTTATATAATTAAATGAACACTGCAAATGCAAGTTACGTATTCATGTTTTGCCTCCCATATTCCTAAAGTTTTCGTTTTGGTGAAAAATGCCGAAAAGCATGAACTATGCTTCAAGGATTCGTTGTTCGGAAATTTTCTCGCAATATAATCGACTCGTCCAGAAGTAATTCAACTTTTGGCCGGTCGGCTGCATCAGGAGACACACAAACAAAGAGTTTTCGTGTTTATGTCGACCAAATCAAAGACTGTGCTTGAATAACATCATATTCCTACATGTTTTCACTATAATTTGTGGCCACGTAATATATAAGGTTTGGTACGTTGTTACGTTTGTCTGATATCTTGTAATTTTCTGAGGCGCAGAAGGACCTTCACGTGCGATTCTACAAGGCACCGGCATTCTACCCAAAGAGCCCTCTACATGCCTTATTCCTCTTGCAATAGTTGTGAAATGGCACATATCTTTAAACCTCACCAAAAATAGAGAAAACAATAAATAGTGCTCCTATGCGCTTTTTGCATTATATCGTTCCGTAAAAACATTATATGAAGCCGCCTTTTTACTTGAATGTCGCGTGTTTAGAAAACACATTCTTTGGAAATATTTCAGGACCTTTTCAAGCTGTTTTCGTGCGACCAAAAAGTCAAGTGACAAAAAATGTTTTCGGATAACCACGTGAGATTAAAACATTTATTTTTCGAAGCAGCTACTGACACAACTGTTGCTCTAAATAGTCGTGAGGCTTTCCTCAACGCTAGAAATAGTTGATTTTACGGCATCTGTTTTTTGTCTCAGATTATGTGCACACATTAGTGTTGTGGAAGTGTTTTGGTAACGTGGCAATATTTGTAAGCACTTTTTGAGGGGGTGGGGCATTCTGCCATTGTGAAAATTTTTGATACGGTGCAATAAGTGTTCAGCACCGGGTACTTCCTAATCCACTATAATAAATCAGATTAGCATAAATTAGCAAGGATTTGGTTGGGTTAAGCATGTCGAAATAGGCTGGCTGCTGTGTCCAGAGCTAAATGTGTATAGAAAAGTGATCTGTCAAAACAGTAGGCCAAGCTTTCCCTTTCTAAGCACGTGAGCATGCCTAAGTACCGCCGGAGATTTTAAATTCAATTCTTTTTCTACGGCTTACATGAGAACGACAAATAGTTTGGCGTGAACCCCTATAACACTGAAAAGCAATGATTGTTACAGGTGTTCCTTCTAACTAGTGATTTTGATCTATTGGCATATGCAAGTTTTCGGTAAAGGGGGACGTCGCGTAGAAAGGAAAATGAAGAGCAACTAAGATTTGCAGGGTAAAAATATATAACAGGCGATGCGAGAATAGCATATAAAAGTAGCTTAAGATGACGAGGGAAATACTCAAAATGTACATAGAGTGCGGGAGAGAGAGAGACAAGAGGTGAACTCGGGAGCGGTGTTTCTGAAAAATACCCGAACAGAGATGACAGCTCCTCGGACCCCGAAGGTGACGCCGGTGACCCACCTCAGCCAGTGTCCTCCGCAGAAGCTGTTGCAGACGTGTTGCGCAGGTATCTGAGTTCAGAAGCGGGCGTCGGCTCACGCGTGCACAATAATAAGGCAGCTTTTTTGAAACGTGCGGCAACAAAACGCGTGCAGGGTACCCTCGACCACTTTTTTGAGAAAGTGTAAATAAAATTTCTGCTACTTCTGCTTGATGCTTGCTCTATTTTAAAATCTAGATATAGCGAAAAAGCAGATATAGCGAAGTAATTTGCTATTCCGGCCAGTTTGGTTACAACCACGTTACACTGTATTTCGATCATGTTTAAGGAACGTGACACAAACAAATGCCCAGCGTAATTACTTTCTTTGGAAATACGAGAAAATTAGGCACAGAAAAGCATTTGATAGTAGTGACGGGATATTTTCGCAATCAATATAAAGCCAACCATCACTTCTCATCTAACCAAACCACCAGCATGGTTCTAAGGCGAGACCAACGCGGCATTTTGTAGAAAAAAGATAGGTAAAATGGCAAGGCCGCATTAGATATTATTCGCCTTATATTCTTACAGAAGCCGTAAATTTCATACAATGGTATGCTATTGAAAAAAAGAGCGCAAAACGGCTCGCACTTGAAGTGGTGAAACAAAATTTCAGATTCGCAAGTGCCAAATGTGTCTTTAAAAATCGCATAAGTGAAAATAAACAGTGCAGACAGCTAGTGGCCACGATACTGTCTGAATTAAATGCTACAAATAATAATAATGGGGCGCTATTTTTTATTTTAACAATTCATAATAAATATTGAATGCTTCATATTTATGACCAAGAAATGTAACCGATCGATAATATACGTACTCAGAGCTACGAATAAAAACGGTGCCATTCGTCACTGAGCTCAGAAAAACGGGTACTACCTGTGCGATATTCTCATCAAGGATCAGATTGAAGACGAACAAGAAGACCTAAAGCGCGATCGTGCGATCTGTATTTTTTAGATGCAAAGCATCTCTTTCTCTCGGCTATGTTGTCCGTCGTCCGTCTATCCACCGCCCAGGAAGACACCGGCCACACTGTCGCTCCAGCGTCTCATGGTCGGGGCTATGTCCCTCCCTTGTTGTGGCGCCGTACACACCCCCACTGCGCATGCTCGGCTCATCTCGGGCCGGCCCAGGAAGACACCGGTAACACTGTCGCCCCAGGAGCCTTTAAAGGGTGAGACACCACCGGGCGTTCAGCAAGCCGAGCATGCGCAGTGGGGCTGTGGACGGCGCAACAACGACAAGGGGGGGACATAGCCCTGTCCCATCTAATAAAATTACACCATCTTCCCGTAGGGGAACCCTGAGTAATATGCGAAACAGCCATGGGCTCAACGCAATTTCCCATTTTGTAGTTCCGGTAAGTGAAAAGTGTGGCTGTTACCATGGAAGCAGGTTTCTGTTTTTGCTTAATTCCCAACAATTTAATGTTAATCCAGGACTTTATATTCAGCCCCGTTTGTCTCGTTCAACTCGAAGCACCCATGAGCACAATCTAACTCCAATTTTTGCACGCACTAATCTTTTTAAGCCCTCCTTCTTTCCCCGCACAATCGAGCAGTGGAATAGATTGCCTGTTGATGTGTTTTCGGCGCGTGATGTGTCGGATTTTGAAAAGCGTGTGTACTTTCTGCAATATTTTAAACATTCACTGTGCCGCTACTTTCTTTGTGTACTGCTATCATTCCTGTTTTTTGTCAGTTTCTTTATTTTTTCTTTCTGTTTTCTCACACTTGTTTGACTGTATTCAGAAATATGTACCAATTTACCATGCGGATTGATGCTTTTTTATGAAATTAATCCCTGCCCTCCTGCTTGGTCTTCGGACTGCAGTATGTATTAAATAAATAAATAAATAAAATAAATAAACCAAACTAAATATAACGGTAGCTACGTACCTAACCTAACGAAAACCACGAACTGAAAACTAATGGCGCACTTGAATCGACCCCATGGCTGATTTGCATACTACTCAGGGTTCCTGTACGGGAAGATGGTGTCATTTTTTTTTTGTAATTAAACCTGCGTATTTCAACAGCCGCTCTGCCTCTCGTCTTTAGAAAAATTGCGTTCCCTTAAACTCCGACAGTAGGTTTGTCGAAAAAGCTGCTCGGGAAGGGCTAGATCACAAAAATTACACTTACAAAGATATAAAATGCTTTAGGGAAATTTGCTGCGCATGACTGAAGCCAACTTGGAAAGCACTACGTAACGCCAACAAAACAAAAAAAACACCATCTTCCCGTAGGGGAACCCTGAGTAGTATGCAAAGGAGCCATGGGGTCGATTCATGTGCTCATTAGTTTTCAGTTCGTCGGTTCCGTTAGGTTTAGGTACGTCGGTACCGTTATATTTACAGTTTGGTTTCTATGGTATCTACCACACTTTTCACTTACCGGAACTACGAAATGGAAAATCGCGTTGAGCCCATGGTTGTTTCGCATACTACTCTGGGTTCCCCTAGGGGAAGATGGTGTAATTTTATTAGATGCGACGGGGCTATGTCTCTCCCTTGTCGTTGTTGCGCCGTCCACACCCCCACTGCGGATGCTCGGCTTGCTGAACGCCCGGTGGTGTCTTGCCCTTTAATGGCTCCTGGAGTGACAGTGTTACCAATCTCTTCCTGGGCCGGCCGGAGATGAGCCGAGCATGCGCAGTGGCGGTGTGGAGGGCGCCACAACAAGGGAGGGTCATAGCCCCGACCATGAGACGCTGGAGCGACATTGTTGCCGGTGTCTTCCTGAGCCGGCACGAGACGAGCACGCTTTCCCTTAAAGGGCTCCTGGAGCGGCAGTGTTGTCGGTGTCTTCCTGGGCCGGTGGATGGGCGTACGACGGACGACGGATGACGGAGCCGAGAGCAAGAGATACTTTGCATCTAAAATTTTAAAATCCCTTCGCTCAACTAAAATGTTTTACCCCGTCGCCCCACTAACCTACGGATGTTTTGAATGGTAACTTTGAACTTTCGTGGCCATGGTGTCGTTTGCTCCGCGACTGCCTATTTTCTAAAGCGTACGAACGATATTAGATTGTGTCGCACTTCCACGAATGCAATACTCCCCCTCCAAAGCCTACGCTTAAATTACCTTAAAAGCACGACCAAGCATACACGTGCAGGGGACAGGTGTCTGTAGGGCCCATTACAATATTGGGAGAGATGGAGAAGTCCACTGCTCTGGAAGACCCCTTCTCAAGTGTGAAACTACGTGGAGCACCACATCACTAGCTTCACAATACAAGATAAGCGTCATACTAAAATATACTACTTTTATGGGAGCTGGTCTTTTTAAATACAAAATGTTTTATTTAGCATTCAATCATTTCTGTGGATTGTAGATAATTCTATATTGTCACGCTGTGAGAAGTCGGAAAAGAAGGAAATGGGGAGTTTTGCAAAACACACAACAAAACTGCTGCTGACACATTGCGGGCACGGTTTTTAGTCGCGGGCGTGTTGTACATAATTTAAATAGATCGTCACAGATTTGATGGTTCCTCTTATTCCTCCTGCCGCCCCGTAACATTTCCGGTGATCGGTGCGGTGTCTATCCCCATGCCGCCCCTCGAGCATATCCTCGTCTCCTCTCTTGATGCTTGTTTCGTCAGCGCTTCGTGTGTCGCCTTGCTATCGTCCTGTGTCTCGTCGTTCGCGCTATGGTTCAACATGCTTCGCCAACTCGCCAAGTTTTCACATTGCTAAGCATTATCTCTTGATTTGTTTTCCTGTGGGTTTCTACGTCGTGTTCGCTCGCCTAACGCTCGAAAAATTATGGCCATACCCATGACCACAGGCCCTTGTCCCCAGCCGATGATCTGCCGTGACCACCATAGGTAAACGCCACCGTGACCAGAATTGACGATGATGCCCCTACTCACCCCCAAGTACACCAGTGCATCTTCAGTGGCCTTCGAAATATCTCAGCTGTATTGACGGGCAGCGCTGTTCCAGGAACATGGTTCATCCGGCTGGTCACCTTCATTCGGTGCAGCCAGGGCTTCACTATTTTCCTTTCACTGTAATTCTCGCCCATTTTGTCCCATAACTGCGGCGTTAACCGAGACCGTGGCTTTCGACATCTGGGCTACGTGAGGAGAAGATGACGTGTGCAGTAGAAAACCCCCTTCATAACCTCCCATCTCCAAATTTAAATTATTATTTGCACCTCTGTGATCTGGCCCCTTCACCCATTTGTGTATTTGGCAATGAATTAGAGAGTATAGAACATTTTCTCCTCTTCTGCCGACGGTTCACCTCCATACGAAAAAGATATCTGGAAAACCCTTTTAATCAATTGGCCCACCCAATCACTGTTCCTCTAATATTGTCATTTGGGGCGAAAGTACGGGGTTTTTGTCGCGGGGATCTTTGCCGCGCTGTACATTCATACATTTTGAATCACACCGTCTACCGTGCTAGCCGCTAAGGCAAGATGGCGGGCTGCTCTTAAAAATTCCCCGCATTTCCCCGAGGGGAAGAATGTGAAAGTGCGAATGCACGAGTTGAATTTGCGCGTTTCGGTAATGTTCGCGAAAGAGAGATCACACACACACTCACAACTACAAAGAAAGAAAGATGCATTTATTCACAGACACCTATTTGTGTTGTCGTTGTACTTGATTGCTAGAGCGGATCCAGCTTGGAAATTTCGTGTCCAGTACTTCCTTTAAGCAGGTGCATTAGCCCTTCTCACGCCCGATCTTGGCCAATCCCCCACGTGGGTATGTGCCATGTCAGCGGCCAGGCAGCGCGCGCCCATCCTCCCCCGTTGCAAGGAAGACGAGGAGATTCCTGGCCAATCCCCCACGTGGGTATGTGCCATGTCAGCGGCCAGGCTGCGCGCGCCCATCTCACCGTGCGCGGAAATCGCCGGTGAGCAGGTTCCAGGTTCGCTTAAGAAGTGCATTGCACTTAAAAACATGTCTGCGCCTGTATCCTCTGCCTCCCGCTCACTGCTCTTCCTTCTCTGCCGAATATTCTTTCTTTATTTTTTACGTACTTTTCACGATTGCCCTTCGGCCTGTCCTTTCCTTATTCATTTGTGTTTATTTTGTAGTTGGTGAGCTCTATCTGCTACCGCACCTCATTTTCTGGCAGTTTACTAATTATCTTTTTATTCCCGTTTATACTCACCATTTTCCTGTATTTATTCACTTTACTTCTTTTATACCAAATTACAGTTTTTCCTCTTCTCTTAGCGCCCATTTCGTGGTCAATCCCCCTGAGTGGGTACGAGCCATTTTTTTTGGTACCAACGAACCAATCTCCGAAGACAAGAAACGAGTGTGCGGCACGTAGCTTGCTCCAGCTCTTTCTCGTGGATGACATTGTTTAAATAGTTAATTTTACTTTCTTCTATGGTCCGTTTGTGTTAACAGCAGAGGTGTTTATGTCTACACAAATTATTCCGTCGTACCCAAAAACCCTGAAGTCTAAACAAAACAATAGGGTTAGGGAGATCCAAATCGAACCCGGGACCTTTACGCCGTGAAGCTGGCAAACTAGCCACTCCGTCAACCCAAGGGCCCGAGGGCTGGTACGTATTAGCAGCGGTGGGGAACCGTAAACGTTACCCCCAATTGGGAAGAAAAAAAAATCAACGAAGCTCCCACTAATGCGTAAGATATGAAAGGTAGCGAAGCTGTACGCAATAGTACCGTTTTTCATCTTCTTCACTTCATGGCATTATTTAAGCCTCGCTCCTGTACGAGGGACCACAGCCTCATCTATCGCACACGGTTCTGCGCCGCACGTGCCATCGTGGCCTTCCTTCGTGGCGCGCGCATATCATTGCGGCGGCCTCCTCGCCTTCCTTCCATCGCGTCTCGCTCACGGGTCCCGCACACGTATCCTTTCCCTTCTCGCCTCTCTCTCCCCTGGCACCTATCTCTCCCAGTTATCTGGCCGCTGCTCTGTGGAGGGCGCTTGCGTAATGGGGTGTGGTTTGACCTCTAGCGCTCAAGGTGCTACAAAAAATGCTTCCCTTGGTCGCAATAAAACCTGGGTCCCTCGCGTAGTAACACCGGCGTGTATTCGATTGAGCAGTAGTCGGAATACGAAAAACAGCATTTCCTTCAGGTTCGTAGCGCAGGCGTTGGCTTTGGACTTTGCCGCGGGTTCGAGCCAATGCTAACACAGTCCACTGTGGAAGAGATGTGAAAGCCGGCGGAGGAAACTTTCCGGACCTGCCAGTCATGGAGAACGTTCAGCAGAAACTTCAGAAATAATTGTGAGGTGACATAAGGAGTGGAGACTTGGGGCCTATGCTAAACAACTTTAAAGCAAACTTAAGTCGGCTCAGTGGTCCGTGGAACGAATAATGATCGGAGTAACACTCAGACGCACAAACACGCTCAAAATTAGCTTCATGGATCACAGAACGCACTAGAGGAGAAGATATCGTCGTTCAGACAAAGGAGAAAAATTGACTTAGGCTGGCCGCGTAATTGGACGAAATGACAATCGGTGGACTACCAGGATGACAGAGTGAACAGCGACAGGTCTGTTGGGAAACGTAGGAAGGCCAATTACTTAATGGGAACAAGAAATGGGAAAATTTGGAGGAAATCAATAAGCTCTGGTGGCGCGGTTGAAGGTGGATGGGAGAAGCCTTCAGCCTGCAGTGGACCTAGTGCTGCTGCAGGTCCCTGCAGTGCTGCTGATAATGATGATCATGATGGAACAGCTGAATCTTCGACAAAGGGAGAGGGCCGCCAGCTCTGCTATTTCTCCACCCTTCTACCCCTAATTCAAGCTGCGCCATTTTTTTTTCGGCGATTGCTTATATATTTCTTTATTTACGAGCACCTATCAGGCCCTTATGAAGGGCAGCGAGTAAGGGGTGCGGGAAACAAATAAGAGTTCACGTTTGTAAGCAACATACTAAAGTTAGCCATAAAATATACAAACAACAAGGAACAGTTGAGCCAGACGAAATACACGAAGCTGCATATCGCTTCAAAGCAGAGTAAAATACAATTCACAGCACAGAACAGTTTAGAAACGATATAGAGAGTCTAACAAAAATTTCAACAACTGTGTACAGCATACTGAGAATATCATCAACATTTGTGCCATAAAATATGAACGAAGCCATGTATACAATGCAAGACGAAACATCGAATGCGACGAAAAGCTAGACTAAAAAATTTTTTAGGATGTTTACTACGTCAGTAATGCGCCAGACGCATGGATAAACAAAAACGGGTTAATGAATTATAAAACTCCCAACAGAAATGTAATATAAATATTCGACTGAACGAATCTAGATTAGTGTCATATGCAGTTGTAATCAGGCTCATTACACAACCTGATAGCACGAGGCAATTCGGATGCATTAAAAGAATTTGCTTTCCACTGGATTGGCGAGAAACTAAGTCGCTTGTAATATCTTGTTGATACGTAGTGGGGTCTTTCATTGGGTTGTCAGGTTATTTTAGTATTGTGTGCCAATTTGGGAACAAGGCATGAAAGAGAGATGTTGTGGCGAGTGAGCAAGGGTAGGAGGGAATAATCAATTGAACTTGAGTCACACTGCAGCCGTAATGTATTTGCGTAAACTGAAATGGACAACCCTGTTTTGAACTGCTTCAACCATCATCATAAGGTAGTTGGGGCGAGGCGACCAGACTGGTGAAGCAAATTAAAATTGTGGGCTGCCGAAGGTTTCGCAAGCTGATTTGCGGGCGTTAGGCGGAAAAGAGTGTAGGTTGCGGCGTATGTATTCTAACGGTGTAGGACGTTAGGCGGAAAACAATGTAGGTTTCGCCGTATGTATTCTAAAGAAAAGATGTAGGACCTTATGCGGAAAAGAATGTAGGTTGCGGCGTATGTATTCTAACGATGTAAAGCACAGATGGTAATGATATAAGAGGACTAGAAATGGTTATGTGTGATGTGAACGCCGACATATGTGTACGGGGGGATTAAAAGAAATGCTAACAACGGAGCGCACAGCCTCCGACGCATGCTGCACCGTCTGGCTGTAAATTCAGTAAACCGTGCGCATCCGCATTTCTTCGAAAGCGTTTGAGAGTGTAGCCTACATTTATGGGAAATGCGTGATCAAGAAGCGACCCAGGTCGTTTATTTACAGGCGCCTTTATTCGCTGCGTCGCCACTGAGCGCGGTGATCGTTGAAGGGCATCATGCTAGCTTCAATCAGCATGCTGCGCGCCTGGTTCCCGAATGTAGTAGATAACAGTATGCTCAGTGGCGGCAGAGCATAGGAAGACGCCCCAAAATAAATGACCGACATCCCTTCTTTATCAAGCATTTCCACTAACAGTCGGCCACACTCTCAAACGCTCTGAAAGAACTGCGCATGCGGGCAGTTTAGGGACAGCGCAGCCACCGGCTGCGGCATGCATCGGAGGCTGTCTGCTTCGTTGTTCATATTTTTAATCCCCCCTGTACGTAATAATATCATAAAGTTTTTTTTTTATTGTACATTCCTTTTGCGAGAAATGCGGATGGTATTTTACATGCACGTCAACGCGCTTTTGCCGCGACGCTGCGCGCTGCGCGGCTTTGAATCGAATCACTTTTTCGTGCACTGGTATTTAAATGTCAAAAACGTTGCGTTTACAGTAAGGGGTGCTATTGTTGTGTTAAACCGTAATGTGTTGTAAATTTTGTGTTAAACACTCAGGGGTGCTATTTTTAATTTCAAACGCCACCGATCGCGTTATCTACGGGCGAGACAAATCCCAAAACCGGCGAGAAAATAGGTGAAACCGCCATACTAGCTTTACTGAGTAGTAAGCACTTGATTAGTAACCTATAGATTTACGCAATATGCGACACCTTTCCTGAGCGTATGAAAAGAGAAATAAAGCGGTGTACAGCCTTCACCAAACTATCGACCGCCGGGTTTTCATTGCTTTACTTTACAGACTATGCTACGCAGACTGATTTTATTTGAGAAGGAACGCTTGGAAGTGAAGTATCAGCAGCGCACATTGCTACAAAAGCTCATGTCTCGCCAACTTTTGCGCTATAACGCTTCCTTGACTCCGTGTTATGTTATATATAACATGTGAGAACGCTATCGTCCATAATATGTAGATAAAAAGTTCCTCCCTCCACACCAAGGACCATCACAGACAAGACAGATCTCCACATGGGAGACTAAACAAAAAAATGGCTCCAATTCACGCTGTGAAGGTGCTTGAAAGCAAACCTTCCCATGCGAGGTCAATTGAATTCACGTACTTTGCTCTACACAGAGCGAAACCGGAGATTCTGCCAGCCGTTACCTGGAATTCGCGGGGGCGGTGCCCCGAACGCAGAAGCGTCGGCCACGGCCGGGCTTGAGCGGCGGACGCCGCCGCTCTATCCCGGCCGTGAGTCGGGAGAAAAAAAACGGGGAGGAGCGTCTTTCTAAGGCTGAGAAAACAAAACCTAGCCATCATGATGTGATACCTTGAGGCTACACCACTGCTCGACACAAGCGCAGACACCGAAACACTTCGGCATGTGAGCTTAGTGCTTCCCATTTATACCTATTTAAGCTAGTTCACTTAGTAACTGTGAGAATTTCGAGGAAGCGGAGGGAAATTTCATACACGCTATTTATCAGAACCAGTTGCGCCTTTCGCCTTTTGTAATACCTGCTAAAGCACATCCGAATTGTCATTCACTGATATAGAAAGCGGAGTCCCATTCTGGCGAGCAGTGCGCTAAACTTCGCGTTTCTGTAGCGGCCAGATAGCTGTATGTTGTCTCAACACTTTGTTTTCCCGCCCTACAAATCAATGCTTACTGCATCTTTGTCGTACGACCACCTAATTCCGTCGAGTGCGGGTACCAAGAAGGTGTTGTCGAACAAGTTAATCAAGCCCTGCGAAGGACGCGCACAATGGACGCGAAGCTGCGCCAAAACAGGCACAAAACAACCGAACTAATGTGTTGATGCGAGCTAGTTGGTACATCATCATGGGAACGGATTAAACGCCAGGCACATCTGGAGGTATGAAAACTGACAGGAAAGAGGCGAACTAACATTTCACCTTTATTCGCTACGAAAGCGTTTATAAAGGCACGAAAAACACTATGTAATACTAGTTTTTACCACGTATGAAGCAATTCCAGCTGCAGCACCCTCCTTACTAATCATCCAAATAATCCACTTCTCTCAAATGACCAATTCAAGGCTTGCTGACACATCGGTCGCTATCTTTTTATGACGTAGGGCTCGAATATTTCCGGTTCTTCTTTTTTGCGGAAAGACTAGCATTCAGACTGCGAGACTGTGTACTGTAGCGGTATGACTGTAGACTTTAGCAGTATGACGGAAGGACTACAGTACGGTATGTCACTATACGTAGGACAGATGGCGCGCTGCCTCAACGACCGATTGCAGGAGCATGCGGTGACGCTGATGACAGGAACAGGGAGCAATTTTGCCGCTCATTATAAGACGGAAGGCAATCCAATGGGCTGCGTGCCAGCGTTCGATAAGTTGCGAGTGCTACAGTCATGCCGCGAAAAAAGGACGGGAAGTATTCGAGGCCTACGTCGCCAAAAACATGGAGGACCGATGTGTCAGCAAGCCTTCAGTTTGTCTTCTTTCCAGCGAGGTGGAACGTCTGGACGATCAGTAAGGAGGGTGCTGCATCTGTGGTCGCTGTTTCGCGTGGTGCAAGCTGGTATTACACTGTTGTTTTCGTGCGTTTACAATTTCGGAGCAAATAAAGCTCAGGTGCTAGTGCGCCTCTTTCCTGTCAGTTTTCCTTCGTCCAGATATGCCTGGCGCCTAATTTGTTACCATGACAAAACAACCATCGCTAACAAAGCAGACGAGAAAGCCATCCCATCCCGCCTATGCACCCCCCGGTGTGCGATGGTAACTGCGCGCGGAGAACCTGCTGAGTAACCATTCGCCCGAGCGCGCTGCACCTTGTCTCGGCAGGTCTCAGCTTCTGGTCGTAGAAACAGAGTCTTTGCAAACCGGAAACGAACTGCTAAACCACAGCGCCGACAGCCACGGTGGAGCCGTCAGTGATTAGGTGAAGTTGACCGTCGGCAATGGGGTCTAAAACATAGAAGCGCCGGAGAGGGCCTTTTTTACCTCAGAAAAGCTGGACGGGACTCGCTCGCTCCACTCGGAGTGCTCTTCCGGTCCTGTCTCGGTGGCGAGCACATCAATGAGGGACTGGACCCGTCGTTCTGCACTTTTGCTAATAAACCGTCGTTAGAGGTTTATCAGCCCAAAGAATTCTCGCATCTTCTTATTGATGCCGGCTGTGGAAAATCCTGGATTTCCTTCACTTTCGCGTAGGTAGGTCTGATTCCCTGAGGAGTGAGAGTGGCCCAGCGACTGGATGGTGCACACGCCCAAGACAGGTTTTGAGTATTTATGACGAAGCTAAACCCGTCAAGCCGAGTAAAAAGTGCTCGCAAGTGTGCTTCGTGCTCAGGTGGTGATGAGCTTACGATCAAGAGGTCGTAGATGTAGAAAAAGACAAAATCTAAACACCCGGTAACCTCGGCAAAGGCTCGTTGAAAGGTCTGGGCGGTTGCATGAAAGCAGAAGGGCGTACGGACATATTCGAAGATGCCAAAAGGGGTAATTAGGGCCATCTTTGGGTTGTCAGCTGGTCCCATAGGTATGTGGCGATAAGGCTTGACCAAGCCGTGATTTTGCTGAATATCTTGCAGTAAAGTGCTGCAAATGCGGTAGTGGGTACCGGTCCGGAACTGTGATCGCGCTGAGGGCCCGGTAGTCAATGCATGGCCTCCAGTCTCCGAGGTCCTTCTTGGGTACCGTACGCTCGGCTCACGCGCCCATGCTGGAGAATGGACGGAGGATTCTCAGTTCCAGCATGTTTCCGGAATCTTGAAGAATAATGGCGTAACACGATCCGGCGAAACGACGATTTCGAGCGAAGACAGGGGTTCCTTTGTGATGATGTGATGGCTCATGATGCGTTTACGTTTAACGGGCTCTCCCATGTGGGGTGTTGTGATGGCGGGAAGTGTGCAATTATCTTCTTGTACGAAGAAGATAGCACGAAAGCTCGAGGTCCGGTCAGCGTGGAAGAAGAGACAACGCCCAGTGCCGAAAGGCTCGTAGACATGTCCACGAGGCATGGACTATGCAAGTCCAAGGCGAGGTTGTAGAAAGCCGGGAATTCAGCCCTCAGAGTGGGCTGCTTGATATCGGCAATTGTGAAAAGCCACCGGAAGGAGTCACGTAGGCCAAAATTGAATGTGAGCGGCAGCTGGCTGAAAGTGTTGATCGGACAATTGTCGACAACGATTACGGAAAGGTCCTTTATTGGCGTCGTCGGTCTAGCAAAAAGGCCGGCAGGACGTGGACCTGTGCTACCGTATTGAAGAAGAAGCGGTGGCCACAAATGTACGATGTTACCAAGAGACGCACGAAGGTCCACGCTCATCGAGCGTTACAAAACAGTGATTTTGAGAACGGGACGGTGAGGGGAAGTACCGTAGGATGCGGGATGCCTTTCCGCGTCAGTGCAAGAGGGTTACATGGATGGCAGCTGATGGCTTATTTTTTCAATGCGGCTCTCAAGTTGAGAAAGCCTGGCGTTGTCCCTTGATGTAGAGAGTGGTTCGGGGAATGTGACAATCCTTGGGGATCAGAATAGTCCACGATGCAGTAAGCCCGTTCCGCTAATTGGTCAAGCAGCATGTCAAAGGCTGCCGCAAGTACCAGTACTATGTTCTGTGGGAGCCGTTGAAGGAAGAGCTCGCAAAAAGTGTATTTCTGAGGTCCTGGCCATGATGGTCCAGTAGCTGCCAGATGCGATGTAGCCTCTGCGAGGGTCGCCTGTCGAAGAGCTCCTCGGTGGTCAGAAGCTGCTGGAGCCTGCTGCGCTCCGACTAAGAATTGCGTTGCATGATCACTGCCTTTAGGTAGTCGTAGGGCGCTAGAGGATGTCGGGCATGAAGGATGTTGGCAAGCTCATCCGTGATGCAGCCTGGCAAGGAGGTCACGACGCTGTAGTATATCGTCTCCTAGCTAGTAATGCGATACAGTCGAAAGCGCACTTTGAGTTGCGGCAACCGTGTTCCTGGGTTCTCAGTCCAGAAGGGGGTAGCGTAGCGCAGTGCACAGCGCAGTTGTAGCGTGAGCGGGCGGAGCTCCCTCGCGTTCACATCCGGGCTGTCGTTGACCCGCGGAATCCGGTACAACATGACGCGGTCACAAGAGGCGAGTTCGGTGCACGTGAATAATTTATGTCGCGATTGGCACAAAGACAACCAGCCGCGACAGCATTTGGGCTCGAACAAGTTTTTCTTCTACAAAGAAGACTTGACAGGGATCCACTCGTCCGATATACAGATATTGCGTGTACTTACCATGACCAGCGTACCACAATTGTGGTTCTCGACTCTACGGGGCCCACGATGACTGCTGCCACGTATCGCGGAATCTCCTCGACTACCGCTGAATCCATCGCCATAGATCTTGCCGCTACCACGCATCGCAGTGAAAACCCCTCACCATTGTTACGGACTCTCTGCAGGCATGCCTACACTACCGTCATAGACAAGTTCCTTTCGCAGCTATTCTCCTTCTGCAAAACCTTCCTCCTCAAGTATTCATAACAATAATATGGAGCCGTGCTCACACCGGCCTGCTGGGGAATGAAGCAGCTCATACTGTAGCCTGCGAGATGCACAACCGGGTATCCTCAGCATCGAATGGTCAGCCACGGAAGACATCACCACCGACCCCCTGACCACCATTGAAGCAATTCTCCCCCACTACAGGTACCTCCGCTACAAATATTCTCCGCCACACCTCTCCCTCACGCACGCCCAAGCATATCTGGCAACGCCTACAAACAGATACTACAACTGTACACGACTTCACCACATTGCTCTAACGCTCTACCCGTAAACCTGTCAACCATGTAATACCCCACTAGACACTTTCCATCTTGTCATTGAATACCCGCACTCTCCACCTCTCCCTCCAAGCCTGACCCCCACCCCTTCCCGTGAGCAGTGGGAGACGTTGCCGACCAGCTCCGACCGTGAAGATCAAGCTGTGCTGGCCGATCGGGCGGTCACCGCGGCTTCCTTTCGCGGCTTCCTGGACATAGGATGCTGACCACACACCCTTCCCTTAACCCTTTGCTCTATAATAAACATTTGTTCATTATCTTCCAGCGCGGGTGGACATTCGCGAGCACCTCGTGATTCCGCCTTCGTTGTTGTCATCGTGTCGGTGCGCCGGACCGAAGGCGTGCTGCTCTCTCCGAACATCGCGATGTGTCCCGGCGTAGTAAGCATTCAAAAGGGTCTCACGCAGTCAGTGCGGGGAGGGAAACAATAAAAGAACGAAAACGTTGGCTGCGATATATGCACCATTGGGGGAAAAGAAAACAAGTACCAGGCAGGCAGGCGATGCCGCTGCTCTAGTGAGCACAAGTTACTGCTGAGACTGTGAAAGAAAGTAGAACACCACTTGGCGTGGTGTTAAGAATTTCAGGCAATAGCCGTCGCGTTGGGTAGTTCTAAATACGCAGCAAGCCTCCCCAATGTCAAGAGCATAGTGACGAGAAGCACACGTATTCGTATTACGACCCACATAAATATGTTCACTTTTATTACCAGTGATGACTTTTACAGCTAGGGCTCCATGCATTTCGAAGGTCTGTGAACAAAAAAACGTTGTACAACGAGAGGCATTCGCCTGTTTGCTTGTTTTTTATTGAAGCAAGTGCTAAGTTTCTTTCGTTTGGCTTCGCCATTGCTTTACGTCTACATTCTGCCGTTCTCCGTTTTAAATTTCGCTTGTACTCTGTCCCTCTAACCCTAACCCGTCCGAGAGGTATCGCACAGTCACGACTACCGAGGAGCAACGCGTGTAGGAATAGGTACTGCAGGAACACAGACGGAAACGGAACTTTCGCCGGCGAGCAGCCAACAACTATGGAAATGGTGTGGTGTACGTGAAATCCATAAGCAACGTTATAGACAAGATGACCAATGCGAAGGGGCAGGGAACGCGTCACAAAGACACACGGTACAATCACGAGCAAAAATAAGGATCCATTGACCAAGACAATAAATTTGTATACACATTTGTATACTTTTGTTGTGGGACGTCCGACAAAAGCGACGGGAGCTTGCTTCTAAACCGCAATCCCTCCATCGCTGCTGGAGCTCATGCTTGAAGAAAAAGAATCCCAGCTTTGAATCTCAATTATTGCTGACGAGTATCTGGGTATAAACACCCGTTTGTCGAATCCGTCCCACAAGCAATTTAAAAAGCCAGTGACGTGATGCCTGTTAGCCTGCCCAATTTTGCGACGTGCACCCGGTGCTATCACAAGAGAAAACATACAATTAGGGTTGGCTTTGCCGCAGCGGCGACTGCTTCTCCTTCATTTCTCACGTGTAACGGATGCTCATGGGAAGGACTGAATTATTCCAGAAGACGGCTACCGACGTACCCACCGATTACCTGTGAACCTGTATTCACTTGAGCACGATGCTACCGGACACAATTTAAAGATCTGCTCAACGGCGACGCCATGCAATCATCGAGAAGCCTCTGGGCTGTCCCATTTCGGCTTCTGAATAAAAAAGACGGCACACTAGGGTTATAGATTCGCTACCTGCGAATGAACAAAACCACCAGAAAACCACCAGCAATAACGTGAAGGTACATTTTATACACTCTGCACACAGTTGACACAGCACGCGAACTATTTTACCCTTCTTATTCCTCTAAATATATTCTCTTCAACTTGATTCTATCTTATCCCATCTTACTCCAAAAAAATAATCCTGACCAATTTCAGCCCTATGTTAGTGTAGAATTATCCACCTTCTACATGTGTCTTATCTACCACAGGAACTTCGCATGTGCCCGGAGCTTCGACGAGGAACTCCCAAGAGTACGTCAGACCCAGTAATATAGTTGACGAAAGCCAGCCCTCTTTATGTTGGAAAGTTCAACATTACTCATAAAGCAAGTTGCTGAGCCGCCTGTAACGCGCCCCTCTGCGGCCTCATGTCAACGAAGGTGCCAAAACATAAATGAACATAAACGCTAATGATGTAGGGCTGCGTGGTGTCGTCGTCCAAAAGCCAAATGGGCGTGAAACAGAAATCGTTTACGCAAGCCAAAGCATTTAAAAAATACAAGAAGTTCACCATCTAGGAAAGAGCTAGTCGCTATTATGCAAACTTTTTATAAATTTCGCTGTTACGTGTGCGGAGGAGCATTTTAGGTTATAGCATATTATCATGAGATGTGTTGGCTAGCCACTTTAAAGTACCCCACTTGCCATGATCACAATGTAGCAATGACTGGATATCTGCTAAAATCAAATAAAGTATGTTTCAGAAGCGTCATTTTTTCTACCTGCCTTTTTAATGAACTGGCGGGAAAGAGTGAAGAAAACTTTTTAGCCGTAATTCGTTCACCCAACCTAATACATTTTAATTTATAGTATTCTGCTTAATTAGTCCTAACTTACCCTAATCTACCTTTATTTAGTTCACTCTTTGCTAATGCACTAAAAATGTACCAATGCAGCTCAATTCAACCTTCTTGAATCGTAATTCACTCTCAAATACATCATGTTATACGCGCTATTCCCTCACCTTACTCTCCAACTATGTCCACACGAATACTTTCAGCTACTATATGAACCTGATATTAATTAATCTGAACGAACATAATCTAGCGTAATGCTTCTTGATCTCGCCTTACTAAATGTTACAATAAATAACTGATAAACAATTATTGCATCCTAATTAATCTGTACCCTTTAATTCTACCACCTTACAGATCAATATTATAAATCAGGAATCTCTCATTATATCATTCGAGTAAATTACAATTTGGTAATTACCTTTACACTACCGTATTCTCACGTAATTACTCGTTACCGTTTCTCACTCATCTCTGATTATTATGTTTCGTAGTAATCGCTCATCTCTTAACCCAAGGTTGGCCTGCATTGATTTCCCTGTCGCTTTCAATGCAGTCCTGCCCGCTGACTTCAAGTACCATTTGGTCAATACTGATGCGACGGTCTATTCTTCCATTTATTAGACATGAGCTTTTTTCTTTGAAAAATGAAAACAATGTGTCAGTGCACAGACACTGAACGAATTGGCACCATGTACCTGTGAGATCACGAAGGTTTTTGCATCCACCCCGGTCCCAAAAACTTCCAAAACCATATATCGGATGCCTGGTAAGTAAGAAGCAATGTTTTTAGATTGGTCTTTGGCTTGTTGCGCAGTTCGGCATATTGTGGGCTTCCTCCGGTTGCTTGCGCACCGCCAGAGAAATAATAGTTTCTCATCGCTCTGGAGATATCAAACTAGAAAAAACTCTCGCCATCAAACAGGACTGAATGGTTGTCGTCGCGAGTGTAACAACGTGCTTTCAACCATAATGCGGGGAGTTTACGCCGGTGATTTCATTTTTCTCGCATGGAAACAAGCGTGAAAATTTTCAGAAAGAACACCATTACATGAAAAGTGGAAACGGGCACTTGGCTCCACGATGCTGAAGAAGTATAGCTGTATTGAAACAAAATATTGACATAAATGAAAATAACAAAAAAGTAAATTGATTGGGGGGGTTGAACACCCTGACGCAATGAAGGCGATGAGGCGCGCCGTAGTGGATGGCTCCGGATTAATTTTGACCACCTTGGGATCCTTAACGTGCGCCGAAATCTCGTACACATGGGCGTTTTTGCTTTTCGCCTCCATCAGGAAAGCGGCCGCCGCGGCCGGGAATCGACCCCGCGACCTCGTGCTCAGCAGCGCAACGCCTTAGCCACTGAGCCACCACCGCTGGTGCCAAAAAATTTAAATATATTTAACACATTGAATGTGGGCTTGAAATATAGGGAGCAGTTGATCTTCAGGGGCAGTATAAAGGAACTTCTCCACTGTCGGTCTCAAACGCTCCAAAAAGAATTCGCGTTAATGTACGGTTGCCGTCGGCGTATTGGCCGCGGTCTACACACGGTCTGTCATGGTCTGCTCTTTCGCTCGCTGTTGAACTGTTGAAGAACGAACGGTACAAAATTTGGGCTGCAAGATCAATCTCTTGATAATGCAATACTAGTGCACTTGATTATCTAAAAATAAGGGTAGAGGGATAACCGGTTGTTAGCTCGTCAGGAATAGCGTAACCAGAGCCGGAGTATGGAATTCAAGCGAACCCCAATTCGCTGTTTTGTTTGGACAGTTAGTGTCATTTAGCCAAATATCAACACCAATATAGTTGTATGTAAGCCTGCGTGTGTTCATTAGTTAAGAGCCAGGTTGGCCAAAGAGCGCCAAGGCTGTTTGTTTGTGTGATCACTTGATATTCCGTTACGATTTAAAATAATGGTGACCAGTCTGATGCATTTCGCAGTGCATATACGTCGGCGGATTCATAAATGCAATGTAAAGATTGCCACAACGGCGTTTGCCAACTACGATACTAAAGGCGAAAATTCTTCGCAGATAAGGCGCTAAGACACAAGAAATGTATCAACTCAACTACTTCAGAAAACCTCTACATAGGAGTACGTCGCCACTTGGGCTTGTCTTCAAGAAAGTTGTCCGGGTGTGAGCAAATCACAGGCGTTGCTAGATGTCTAAAAGCTTGCCTCATTAGGTAACATACGCCCAAGGCATTCTACACAGACGTGGAGCCACACCACGAAGTAAAACTTTTCCAAGTGAAAATATCCACAAACTGTGTTTCTGAATAACGAACATGTCGCACATGTGATTACCAATGTGAGGTGGTGCTTGTCAATAGCAGAATTAAAATATCGTCCAAAAAGCAGATTGCAGCCTATCAAATCATTTTTCTAAAAGTTTGAAGTTACCGGTTGTACGAGCAAGTGCCCCGCAGCTGCTGAATAAAAAATGTTTCTCTTCCTTTTTATAATTGAAATATCTATTGCTACTTTATAGTATTTTGAAAACATCCAACAGTTCACATCCTATAGAACGAAAATAGAATGATTTCATGTACATCTACGTGAAAGTGTTTTAACATCTCGTATATTGCCTCTTCGCCACCCTGAGTTTTTTACGACAGATGGTGTGTGAATGGCACTTGGAATTCTGACTTGTGCCTTTTTGTTTGCAAAGATTTTTCGTTCACATTTTGTTTGAGTTCTGTGAAGGCGGGAATTTACTTAGAACCACCCCAAAATAATGAGATTGTTGGCAAGGGGTGTCTGCCTCTTCTCTTGTATTCCGCGTTGCAATATTAGCAGGAAAAGTCTACCCTGACGTAGTACAGCTTTCATTCTTCGCCATACCCTGTTTCTGTGTCTTCACATGTGCTGACGGAAATTTCTGTTAATTGTATTCCTTCTATACCTGTTGTGCTGCCTAAAAGTGATATCTGAATCAATAGAGGTTACAAGGCTATCAACCTACTTAGCAACCTTAAGGTTCCCCGAAGCTATTTCGGTTGTTGCATGCTTTCTTAGATACGTCATTTTACTATGGCTTTGGATTCTTCGATCTTCCAACGTACATTCCACGCATGGAAGATTTACCCGATCAAAATATACATGTGTTGTTTATTTCAGCCCCTTTATCAGTACGTGAGTGTTCGATGAACGTGCATTATCATTTCCGCGGTGAACTGTACTTTTTTTACGAATCGCTTTTTTGACTGAATACTTGTGCATGCATAAAGGAATTTGAAAGGCTACTACAGGTTTGAATGAATCCTCAAAGTGCCAGTTCCGATAAATTTTGAAACATATTCTTATTTCGGACTGTACTTGTGTTTATCGATAAACTATTTCTTTCGTTCATTCATTCAGAGTACCCCTAAAGGCCCTCTAGGCGAGGGTATTACATAGGGGAGAGGGGGGCAAGACAACATTATACAAAAATACTGACAAAAATACTCAACGCATTATAACTAGTAATTAGTTGCAACGAAGGGAACAAATATTAAATACAACCTACAACCATACCGCGTTGTACAATCGTTAAACAACCAGATAAAATGCGAACATAGCTCGCAAGACCTCAAGAATTTGCTTGACACTTTGCGCCCATAATATTGGCTGAAAAAGAAAACAATATAACGGAAAAACAAAGAACAGGGAACATAACAAGTGGCAGCGTATGGAGAAATAGCCCGCAGAAAGAGCAAGAGCAATGTATGCAAGCTCCTGCTACAATTTATGCAAGAGGTAAAAACTACAAAAAAATTCTAGTTAGTGACCGTAGTGTGCAAGAGCTGCAAGAATTTATTGGAATCTTTTTTGGTGGCAACATCTGTTGGCAAGTCATTCCACTCAACAATGGTGCGCGGTATGAATGATTGTGTGGAACGACGTGAATGACATTGTGGGCGTTTAACTTTATTGGGGTGATCGCGCCATGGAAAGAGAGCAGAGTGGCTTTCAAAAAAACTTTCACGCAGCGACGGGTGGTTATAAAGCTCGTGAAAAAGTGACAAGGGCGCATGTTTCCGGCGCAGGCCAAATCAACTAGATCAGCACGGTTTTTCAAGTTAGTGACGCTGGAAAAGGAAAAATATTCAGAGTAAATAAACCGAGCAGCACGGTTTTACAATAATAAATTATGAGGGGTTGTATATTTCTGTTCCCAATCACACAATTCAGGTAATACACAGCAATTCTCTCCAATTCGTTGTTATTACATTGTTGTTTCTGCTTTATTTTCTAAACTTAAGGTTATTTTTTAGATCTAGAAGATTCACCATAACATGTTACCTTACATTATTGGTTTTTGCTTCACGACTTCATTTTAGGCACAAACAAACCCAGGGATATTTGCACAGCAATAATTATTGTTTAGTTCGCATTTGTGGTTCCGCTTAAATTTTCATGTTGATTAGGTGGGTTTTTGTACGGTAAAGGTTGCCTGTTCGATTTCGCAATTAGTACCAGGGAAAAACGCCGCGTACTGCTAACGGAAATCTTAAAATTGTAAAAGCCATGTAATTTAATTTTCAGCTATATTGATGAATAATGTTTTCCTTTTCCCCCCATGAAAGGTGTTTGATGACCTGTGTTTATTACTGTTTTGTTTTAAATTATTGTCGTAAACATCTTCATCTACTTTGCCTTACAAAAAATGTGCATGCGGTCATCTTTGACTTGAAATTCCAACGAAAACGTTTTTGACTAAAGAAAACGTGCATGCTCCTCCTTTTCACTTCTCCTGTTTACATCTTCGTTCTGTTCAATACTGAACCTTTAAGTGCTTCTCCCACAATATGTGTGAGTTTCTCTCATCTGCGCAACAACTTGTCACAAAGGCCACCTTTGCCCATTTGATAAAACTTAGTCGAACGTTGCGGTAAAGATGAGGGTACAAACGTACGTTAAAGTAGGCCAATTAGCGGCGTTCAGGAACACCGACATTTCCCTTGCGTATGAACTGTGGACTTGGTTGAAAGTTTTGGGGTCTAATAATGTTTGAACGCATTCACTATGGCGCCTTTGAAGCCGACGGGTTTGTTGTTGCGTAAGCCCTGTATTTGGTTGAAAGCCTTAGTTTAAAAACATATTTAATGCGCGCGTCTGTAGGCTTTTGCTGGGTGTGCATTATACATTTTTAAGACTTTGTGCCCCCCAAAATGCCCCTGAAATGTCTTCTACTAAGAACTGTAACGTGCTATGTATTGTGCCTGAAGCAAAAAAAAAACGACTCTGTTGGAATGTCTGACCTGTATGAAACCTTAACATTGTGTACACTCGCAAACTGTTGGTGACCTCAAATTCTTTCTACGTAAAAATATTGTGCTGTAATAACTTTTACTCCATAACTAAGTTTGCACAATTTGAGAGCTCTTTTGTCGTAAATAAAACAAAAATTGCATAAGGGTGGTTTTATTGTGTAAGCATGTCCGGGCTTTGCTTCTCTGGTTGGGAAGCAGAATAGGAACCTGATTCTTGAAGCATACAAATAGCCCTCAACGGCAGGCAAACGAATATTTGTTAATTTTTTGTATAACTATGCGACAAATTATAAACAATGGTTGTAAGCAGTCTCTTCCCGGAGCCGTTTGAACTGAAATTGACTCTGGCATTAAGTAAAATACCTCAACGACCTTTAAAAAGTGGTGCAGCCGAGTCTTTGACAGAAATATAGATGACAAGTTTCTACGTGCGTGGACTTCTAAAGAACAAAATGCAATTTAAAGGCTCAAACAAACACTCATCAACGTCACGCAGTCGCGCCAGAGCTTAGTATATAAAACGTCGATCAGATATGCCTTTAAACAAAAACACCGGAAAGGACGCAGTGACCGCAAGGTAGGCATTCATATCTTAAAATATTTCTGCACACGATTCATATAGCCATTTGGCATGTTCATATGGTGCAGTCTGCGGACTCGATGATGAACAAAATACAGACATTAGGGACACCTGAGTGTTTCTAAACACATATGTAGGAAAATCAAAATTAGGGGGACAGGCTTTTTTACAATTAGGCGCCCTAAATTTACTTGTAGTTTACTTCTGCATTTACGTTACGTGGCCGGAGGAGGGGCGCACAATTATGTGGTAATTGTTGACGTCCGTGGCCTAATAATCAAATTTTATAATTTACTTTTTAGTGGCTACAGTAAGCATGACTGTTTGTATTAAAACGTTTGACGCAATCGTGTTGATGGGTGGTTTAATTTGGCACAAATGTTCTAGCGAATTATTACTCCGAGATACCGAACACCGAACAGATACCGAACTCGGAGAGACAGTAAAGACAGACTCAAATCTCCTGCCCTTTGTTCTGTGTTTCGATAGTGGTTCCGAGCACTCCAGATTGCGATAACACCAGCCAAAGCTGAAAGGCCGCCCATTATCACTTTTGGCTATTCTTCCACCCCCGTTTTTTAAAATAAACTACTGAACACAACACGCACGTCACTAAAGGGAGGATCTCACGGCCGGTCGTCACTGTCTTGTATGCGCAATCATTGGAACGGCAATTAAACTTCACTGTTCGATGTCGGGGAGTAGCGTTGCGCTAGAAGAACTTTGTCGTATGAAACTGCGTAGAAACACGATTGCGGCTCATTTTTCAATGCAAACATGCCTGCTTACTGCAGCTATTAAAAAGAGACTTATTCATTTTAGTTAAATTGGCCGCCGACATCAACAGTTACCACCTCATTCTGTGTCCCCCTGGGCGCTTAACCCCCCTGTAAGAGGGGTCTTCACGTACATCTAAGCGCCTAATTTTAAAACACCTCTCAACTTTACTTTTATCACCCTGTATTTTGGCCCAGTATAAAAGTTTACTCAGTCAATTATACATTACTGTCCATGAGAGGCACCTATTCGTGCAGTTTAAAAAATTATCGTAGATATCTTCATTGTGTACCTCAGGTGCAAATTCCCTTAAAATCTTGAGCTTTATTTCAATCACCGTCCTAAGCGTGTGCTATGCATAAGCACGTTCAGAGCCCACTAGAACAAATTTGACAACGGTAGCCTTTTTTGTACCGTCTAAAGGCAGAAGAAACCGTTGGTCTGTTTACAATTTGTAACTTGCTTCAGCTGCGCGCGCGAAATGAAAGAATGCTCGTCTACGCTTTAAATAGCTAAAAGCGCTCGGACAGCTAGTACTGCTTGCATGGATCATATATCCCACATTCTTGAACGCTACGACAGCCTCTTAAATAGTTTAAAACAATATTTTGAGGAAACACGAAGGAAAAACTATGCTTTATGGCACGGTGCCGCAAAAAATAGGGCGAAAAGCAGAGTATAATTAGTAGGTTCACGTTTTTATGGCGCAGAGGAAGATGAAAAGACAAGGAGCAGGACCCTGGCTAACATAGTATATGGCTGGCGAGCAGTACAACCCAAAACGACGTGCATTGAATTGAATAAGTCTTCATTGGGATCGACATGGCAAGCGAGAAAGAGGAGGAGGAATAAACTTTTATTCAGGCCCAATCTGACTCCGTGTGTGGAGGCAGACCAGTGGGGAGACTCCTTAGTCCAGGAGTCCCTGGCTCTGGCTGGCAGTCCGGGCCCGTCTCACCAGGTTAAGCTGGGAGCCGGGTTCAGAGCTGGACAGCTGCGCCGCCCACTGTGAAGGGGAGGGGTGGGTATTGGGAGGGAGGTCGGGTGTGTGGGAAGCATTCCCATACGATGTGATACAGTGTACCCCTTTCGGGGCAAAACTTGCACTGTGGTGAGTGAGAGGTGGGGAAAATCAAATGCCAAAGTGTATTGTGAGGGAAGGTCCGGGTTTGAAGTTGGCGGAGAGTGATTTCATCGGCTTTTGTTAGAGACAGGTGAGGTGGAGGGTAGGTGCGACGAGAGAGCTTGTAGTGTGTGAGTATGTCATTGTAGGTGAGTAGGGGGTGGGCATCCAGGGTGGGTAGGAGGGGGGTCGGGGGCAATGGCCCGGTGTACCACTTCTCGGGCCGCGTCGTGCGCCGCTTCATTGCCGGCCAACCCACAATGGCCAGGGGTCCATAAAATGTGGCACTCCTCAGGGAGGTAAGAGGAGTGTTCAATGATGCGTAGGGCAGTGCGAGGGAGTAGACCTTTTTGAAGGTGTCGGCAGGCTTCCTGCGAGTCCGTGATTACTGTCACGTAGTCGCGACGAGTGGAGGTAAGGGACAGCGCAATGGCTATCTCTTCCGCTTCAGTTTGTGTTGAGGCTCGCGTGGAGGCAGTGGCGACGGTACGTTTTTGACTATCTACAGTCGCGACGGCGTAAGTCGATCGGTTGGGGTATGGGGATGCATCGACGTAAAGCGTGTCCGGCAGATGCTGGTAGTGGGTGCGGATGTAGTTGGTTCGCGCGGTGCGACGACCATCGTGGATGCCTGGGTGCATGTTCCGGGGTAGCGGGGCGACTTTAATGCGAGCGCGTAGTAGGGGGGGAAGACGTGCCAGGCGGTGAGGCTGAGTCGGGGTCGGATAGCCCAGGCGAGCTAAAGTACTACAGCCAGTGGGTGTAAGCTTAAGGCGTTGGAATTGCGAAGTTCGTTGAGCTTCGCACAGCTCTGTCCAAGTATTATGTATTCCCAAGCGTAAAAACAAGTCAGTAGAGGTGTTAGTGGGGAGGCCGAGTGCAGTTTTGTATGCTTGCCTAATTAAAATGTCAAGTTTCTTGTGCTCTGCTGGTTTGAGGGACAGGTAAGGAGCTCCGTATGTAAGGTGACAGATGAGAAAAGCTTGAACCAGACGGGAAGTTTCAGCTTCTTTGAGACCAGTACGTTGGTGGGTGATGCGCTTAACTAGTTGTGCCAATTGAGTAACTGTGCGTTGAAGTGCGAGGATGGTGTGCGAGCCAGAGCCATCTCATGAGATGTCAGTCCGAGTACCCCGAGTACCTACAGGAACGGGGCGAGTCTCCATAGTAAAAGCCGGGTCCGGCGTCGGCGCCGTGTGTCGTCCCCGAGTTCTCTGCTGAAGGGTTAGCAGTGCGGATTTTTCCGGGGAGCAGGTAAGACCACATTTAGAGAGATATATGGTAGTGATGTCGATGGCTCGTTGAAGCGATTCTTGTTGTTCGCCGATGGAACCTGTGTTGGTCCATATGGTAAGGTCGTCGGCATATAGGGCATGGTGGAGGGATGGGAAGGTGTCCAGTAGCGGAGGCAGATCTTTGAGAGCTATGTCAAATAGCAAAGGAGAAATGACGGAGCCTTGTGGTGTTCCTCGGGGAAGCGCTGGGAAGGACGGTGTGCGCAAATGAGAGATCCCCACTGTAGCGGTGCGGTTGGTAAGGAAGGCTCTCACATAGTTGTATAGTCGTGTCCCAACATGGAGAGTGGCCAGGCTGTTTAGTAACGCGTCGTGGGAAACGTTATCGAAAGCGCTCTTGATGTTGAGAGCGAGGATACAGTATTTGTGATGCTCGGAAGGTTATTGAGAAGGTCTTCCTTGAGCTGCAGGAGGACGTCTTGGGTAGACAGCAGAGGTCGAAAGCCGTACATGGTCGTGGGGAAGAAGTTATCTTCTATGTACGCCGTAAGGCGATTGGAAACCATGTGTTCAAGCAGTTTTCCGAGGCATGAAGTAAGGGAGATAGGACGCAGGTTGGTATCTCGATTGGTTTGCCAGTTTTGGGGATCAGTGAGATGTCAGCGTGTTTCCAGGCAGGCGGAAGCGTCCCTTGTGTCCAATGATCATTGATAAGATTCAGGAGCTGGTTGAGGCTGGCAGGAGGAAGGTTGCGTATTAAACGATTCGTGATTTTGTCTGGACCTGGGGCTGTGTTGCGCGTGAGGTTGCGGATTGCTGCCTCGAGTTCTTCGTAGGTAAAAGGCTTGTCCAGCGCCGCGTTAGGATCACCAGTATAGTTCGAATAAGAAGGCACAGGAGTCTGTGGAGAAAGTTCGTACCTTTGTCGTAAGGTGTTGAGGAGGCCTTGTTCATCTCCTGGGAAGGCATGCATGAGTCGGCGGATGTTATGTTGATTGGTGATCTTCTTCTCTCGGGTACCCATTAGTGATCGAAGTAGGTGCCAGGTTTTGCGCGTACTAAGCGTTCCTTGTAACTGGGCGCAAAATTGGAGCCAATTCTGCTGACTTAGTTGTTGTGCGTAGTCTTCCGCTTGCTTTGTGAGGTGAGCTATGCGTAACTTCAGGTGCCGGTTTGTTTTGTTACGATTCCAGCGTGTTACCAGGCTGTGCCTGGCTGTCCAAAGGTGATCGAGGTGCGGATCTACAGCGGGGTACTCAGTCGTGATCGGGATTCGTTTGGTGTCTCGAGAAAGAGAGAAAAAAAACCGGAAAGGTTGTAGAAGAAACGAGAGCGTGTTACGTCCCACGTAGCAGAATGCCATTACGTTCGACGGCATTTCCAGCAAAGCAAGCATATTCGCGGCGAGCTTTCAACGTAGGTACAACAATATTCCGCATGCTTAGAGAATACGTCCGACAGGAAGCAGCTTGTTTAAAAAAAGTGCTATTAAAAGCGATACTTGCCGCCAGCTCAAACCATCCACCACACTAAGTTTGTAGGTGGTAATGCCGTCGTCTTCGCTTCGGCATGATTAGTATGCAGTAAACTGGCTGGCGCACTTGCCACACTGATGAATAACAAACCTTTTTTTACTTTGTGCTTGCGCATTGCTTTCCGAAGGAACTTGCAACACTTTCGGGAACTTTTTTGTAATCTCAAATGCTTGCACAACGTAGTCACCTAACACAACACAAACTTAGCTTAGAAGCTTGCAACGTACCTCAGCAAAAAAATTACTGATCTATGCCCATCACATAACTTGTAAACTCGCTCGAAAACTTTTTTTCTGTATTTCACGGTCTTGACGTTATTCCACGGCGCGAACTACGTCATTCGGGCCATGAAGACACTGTTGGTCTGCTTTCCTGCAGTTGTAGCAATGAACGCTTTTCGATAGCAACTTTGAAAAAAGCCGCAAAAACAACCCAGAAATGGAAGGCGTATCTGGTGCGAGGAGCAAGTCACGGAGTGTCGCTCCGTGTTGGCGATAACTATAGCTTTTGCAGTGGTTCCAGAAACGAATGAAAGAGTGAGAGCGCTACCGAGAGTGTTGCAGGGTCCCTTTAAGATCTTTTAACATCACTGTGGCAGTTTTTGAAGTTTTAAAATTGATGCTTACTTATACTCCCAGCGAGTGGCAGCATTGCTTGCAAGACTGGTATCTGGTGCTGCTTAGTTGCAAACGCTTGAGGGGACAGCTGTACTAAATTGTTGCTTTCTGGCAATAATTTCTTTATTGAAAACCGTGGATAGTTTCAAGAAACTCCAGTAGAACTAGTAGTCTTCATTTCAAGTGTGTAAAATTTTGTGCAAAAGCCTTGTCCCTTTCTTTTTGTAATAATTCGGCGTTCTAATTGTGTCGACAATTATACTAAAAATCTAATGATCACAGATTTCAACTTACCAAATGACGCTTACCAAATTTGGCCCAAGAGATTAGTTTGTAATGATGACCACGACAGCCACAAGCTTACGGCCAGTTCAAAAAAATTTGTTTGGCTGCAACGACAACTAATTTTGATCACCCACAGAGTCCCATCATCACTCATTTCTCACATTGATTCATGGAGTGTCTGTAGCGCCTTTTTTCGGAGCACTCAAAATTAGTCTCCCACAGAAAGTTTCATCGGAAAAGGTGAGGCAACCCAAAAATGCCACACAAGAAACACGGGGAGCCACAAAAACAACGCAGAAATGGAAGGCGTATCTGGTGCGACGAGCAAGTCACGGACTGTCGCTCCGTTTTGGCGATAACTATAGCTTGCGCAGTGGTTCCAGAAAGGAAGGCAAGAGTGAGAGCGCTACCGAAAGTGTTGCAGGGTACCTGTAAGATCTTTTAACATCACTGTGGCAGTTGGTGAAGGTTTACAATTCATATTACTGAACTACCCCCAAACCCATGATGCCCATGGAAGGACTGCAAGTGTATGACGTGCGCTACTTGCGTACAAATAATCAACTCAAAGAGAACCTAAGCGAACCGTCGTAAGCTTGACCAGAATGCTGAGCTAAGATGTGATGTGGAGGCAAAGTGTCGGCGGCAACCACAAATGTATTCTTGTCTTAGCCGGTGTTGACGTGATGACTGTTGCGTGTCACCCCCAGATTTTGACCTGGTTTATATTTAGCTATTTTTCTTTTTTTTTTACCCTCTTGGCCCTTCATTGTTTTTACTTCATTGCGCATTTTTTAGTTTCTTAGAGATATTATTTATCTTGCCGAGTATAATTACAACCTCTGCGCTTGCATACGCACACATGTTTCGAAAGCACCTTTTTCCTTAGTGTTCCGGAAGATGCGGTACCTTTGAGATGAGCTGACATCGTTTGCAGTTGAGCGACGACAGAAAATCTACGCATGATTTCGGACAGCATTGGTCAGTATATGATTTAGCTATAACATATATTGCTTGGGACGTGTACATTAGCTGCCCACTTAAAAAATTGATATTCGCGAGGAAGTCGCGCATGACTACAATACATTACGTCCTGTTAAAAAAGCGCGCTTTAAGCCTGTGTCGTCCTCACCAGCCAATCTACGACAACTGCAGGGCCAAGGCCTTTCCCATAGACCTTGAATTACCCCTTTCCTGTGCTAACTGCGACCAATTTTTTCCCCGAAAACTTCTTGATCTCATCTTTCCATTTAACTTTCGGCCGCCCACTGCCACGCTTGCCTTTTCTAGGGATCCACTCTGTTAGCCTTGATTTATACGGTTATTTTGCCTTCACATTAAATGATCTGCCCACGCCCATTTCTACTTAATTTCTACGAATGTGTCCTTAACGTGTTTGTTCCCTGACCCACTCCGCTCTCTTCTGGTCACTTAATGTTACACCAATCATCTTCCTTTCCATCGCTTGCTGAGTCCTCTTCAATTTACGTTTAACCCTGTTAGTGAGCCTCCAAGTCTCTGCCGCGTAGGTGAGCACCGGTAGGGCGCAGCTGTCATACACATTCTTCTTCAGGTAGAATTGTAGGCTGCCATTCATTATCTGGTAATGCCTGAGGAATTCACTCCACCCGATTCTTATTCTTCTAATTATATCTCCCTCGTGGTTGGAGTGGTGTACCGGTGCAGTGGTGCAAAATCGAGTAGATAGATCATGTAAAGTTGGAGCCTCCGCCTCGCGTGCCGTAAAACCGTGGTAAGAATGCCGGTACCTCACACTTCTGACCGGTTTTTAAAAAATCCGCGTAATAATGAAATTGCAGCAGGAGGCGTCTGGTGCGGCTTGATCCCGGCCACCATTGCCGGTACCGCATTTTTTCACCAGATCTGGATTGGCCACCCTGGTGTAGTAATTCCCACAACCGCCCATGAGCACGTCAATTTAGGCGTCCAAACAACGCTAAATGTGCCCTATTTTTTAAAGAAAGATGGCAGTTATAATACCTGCTACGTAGCTGTGGGGTGACGTCACAAACGTTTTGTAGCGATTTGTGCAGTTTTGTGAGGTCAAAACTGCAAGAAATGTCCAACGAAATTCGATGTTTTCTACTATTTGCTCGGTCTTTTTGGAAGTGTTGAAGTTATAGAACAGTAAAACAGCATTAGGCTGTTCGGTAGTAATCAACACGACAGCAGGAAACGAGTCAGCAGTGATAGATTTGGTTTTGTACTGGGCTTTCAACTGTTGCAATCCGAAAAAAATAATCTGCCTAGTCCATGAAACAGCCACAACGCGTGAATTATCTCCTAGGGAACCCAACCGTAGCAAGCGCTTCATAGCCCGAGGCGTTCCCTGGTTAGATCTTAAACCCCGCCTTAGCCAGAGGGGCTATTCACGCCTGTACACCACCGATGGAGGGAGCGCAAGGACGCAGCAAGTTCTTTCGGAATATTTTTTGAAACAACGGGCTTTTACAGAAGTACCCTGCAAAACACACATGTTTGTTATGCTGTGCGAAACGAAATATTGCTTCATCAAACAGTGTCAGCCTACCCTGCCAATTTCTCCTATCGAGATACCTGCTTTACCCTGTGAAGCCTCCCATACATTACAGGTTCACAACTCGATTGTAGGAAGGCCCATAGACAGCAGACGCAGTAGTAACATCAAACTCTGAGGTCTCATGTGTGCAAGCAGTACCGTCAGCGTACAAATGATATGTTGTTGCTTGGCACGTTGTAAAGTTGAAACGAAAAGTCCGAGTTTTACGCCTGAACAGATGGCATTAGCACAATGCCGCATTAGGTTATTATGCCATCATCTGTCCCATTCAGACAAATTAGCGTCAATGACACTCTGTGACGGTGGAGCACCATGGAGGTGTTTATAAAATGCTGACTACACACGTCATTATGGAGCATAGACACACTTCATTTTTGTAATGATGGAAAGTATAGTCTTCTTCTAGGCAAACACATGGTTGTCCCTTCCCTCCCCTAGACGATAATTTATTGACAGCAAATATTGATTTTGGTATATTACTATTTCTGTGTGAATTAAAATAGCACGTAAAATAAATTCAGCTTAAGGGTGGCGTCACCTTAGGGCTCACTTGCCATATACTTTGTTTTGAGATATTTTTCCAGGGGTACTGCTGTTTTCTGTAGCCACACTGCCCCCGTCGATGCCTATGCATATATGCAGGCGCACGTTCTCTATTGTTCATAAATTTACTGTGAACGAGCTCATAAAAACACGTACATAGAATGTGAAGGAATGATAGAATTAGCCTGGAGACCAATTCTCCAATATTTCTCTTGGAAGCGTAAGGATAGAACACAAGTTACAGCAGTTTTATGGGTAACATTAGCGATAAAGTTAGCTTTACCGCTTAAAATATGACGACGTACACGGAAAATCTAGGAAACAGCAGCCATAAAACTTTAACTGTCAAAATTACCTATGGCAGTTATTCTGCTTCAGCATGCATTTATCCATTTACCCGGTAACATCTGATAGCTATTTCTAGGTCCAAGCTGTGGGATTAAAGTGCAGCATCAGGTAATATTATCAAACGATAGTACATATCCACAGGAAACCATGTACGCGCATTGTAGAATTTAAAATTTGCATTATCAGTACTGGTATATACTATTGCAGCCTGTGTTTCCAACGATTCCACAGCCATCGGGCGTCCTGTGGCATTTACCCATAAATCAATCAGCTGATCAATCAATGAGTGAACCAATCAGCCAACCTATTAAACAACCAATTACTTAGAGTGCAAATGTTAGGAAGGTCTCAGGCAAAAATCTGTGCTCATAATGTGAACGCTTGTTGCATTGTGTAATTCCCAAGCACGTGTTCCAGCCTACGGAGCAGCACATACAAGGACTAGGGTATTAAGCAATGCTTTGCAAGAAGGAATAATGGTTACTTTTGAATATTTATTTCATTGATTGATTGTGGCGTTTAATGCGCACACGCTTTTTAGGTGGTGAGGCGCGGGGTGGTGGAGGGCTCCGGATTAAATTTGACCATCTGACGATCTGTAAAGTGCGCCGAAATCTCGAACACACTGCGGTTCTCGCTTTTAGCTTCCAACAGAAAAGCGGCTGCCGCGCACGGAAAGCGAACCTGCGCCCACAATATGATTTGGTTGCGCAGCCCAAGTTATATGTGCATTTTTACACGGGAGTTCAAGGCATGTCTGAAGTTTTCAGATGCATAAAACTGTTCAAGTGTATATACGATATAACCCTACTTTTTAGAGCTAATTTACTAGGCTCTCTCAATCAGTTGATATAAAATTTAATGGTCCAGAGATCTTGCGTCGGAGCCTAAAGTTTTAATAATAATGCGTCTAGAGTGGTATTCCTAAACCAAGAAACGTCTCAAATGGGCATGAACAGACGGTGGTCAATAAGTGGCCAAAGAGTTGCAATAAGCATATTGGCCTAAAAACATGCGTAAATTACAGCTGACAACCGAATGAGTACTTGACAAATAAACCAAATGAATGAGAATTCGCACAAAAATGTAAAGGGCATTCGCGACCGATAGATTTTATGCATGCCATTTATTATCGAAGGAATTTTGAATGTTTATTGTACTGACCACCTTCTTGAGTATGTTCTTCAGAACTATGGCAGCAATGACAGGGAGCTGCAAATTGTGTTTATCCCGCTAAGATTGTCACAAGCGTGTCTACAACTGTATTTTAACTACTAAATAATACGCAATATGTTGTCTTACTCCTTCGCCCGGTATATTTATGCTATTGTGTTGATTTCATTGAAACATTTGGGAACTGTAATCTACTGCACCAGAGTATTTTCTATTGTCAATGTGGGTATGATGTTTCCTTTTCCTATGTATATGTCCGTATGAAACAGAATCGACATGTGGGCTAGTTGGTATCCGTCCATCCTAAACAGCGCTTAACAACACAAAGACGTCCGTATGAAACAGAATCGACATGTGGGCTAGTTGGTATCCGTCCATCCTAAACAGCGCTTAACAACACAAAGACGAGGAAGAGGCGACACAAGACGGGGCTGACTCTCAACTAAATCTTTTATCGGTATAAAACACACATATATACAACCATAAACCACACGTGTCTCCAAACGTCATCACTACAAAGCCATGCGCCAACAATCTTATCGTAACCGACCCCTCACGCCCCCCCCCCCCCAAAAAAAAAACATCACCTAAGGCATCGTCTTTGACAGGAAGGCAAATTCCTTATCGTACAGTGTCACAGAGGCGTGGCTAATGTACTTCCCTTGCCTTTTTCTTATATGAAACGCTTCCCCAACTCTCTTGTCAACTCGCCAGTGTGTGTATAAGGACACGGGTATTCTTTGGCGCCACAATGACGCGCGTGCGTGAAATTTGCCCTAAACCCGACAGGAACAAATCGAGCAAACCAGCCCGAACCAGTTCCGGGGCTCCAAAACCATAATTCTTATTTTTTATTATGGTTCTCTGCGTTGCATCTGATTATATTTTTACCACTCGCCCAACAGCCCCCCCCCTCCCCCCCCCCAAATATTATGCATTGCCTTTTGTCCTACAACCCATCAGGCTCTCTTCCCGCTATACAGCAAAGATGATCGGGGTGTGTTATATGCTATGGGGGAAGCATTTCTGATGCAGTCGAAATACGGAAACGTTGTTGATGTCTTTGGACACACTAAAAAATCTCAACGTGGCTAATTTTAACCTACTTCCTACACGGCGGGCATTACTATCTCACGGCTTAGGCGCTTTACACTGATCCAGCTTCATTTTATGGTGCGCATAGGCGCTTTGCCCAAATGTGGGAGAGTGCGTGTTCAGAATTACCTGTTATTTCAAGAGGCGGTAAAGGAACTATTCATTGCAAAACCATTTTTTTTTGCAGGAATAGCGCTTCGACAACCAGCTCGGAAGGGTTGCACGGCCGCATTGTCGCTGCTGTGGCGAGCACCCCTGCAGTTTCAGCGAGTAAAAATTGATGTAGCCCAAAATGATTTGGTGTCTACTGCAGTTTCAATCTTTCTGTGTGCCATGCTGCGCTATAAACACTTCCGCCCCACCGCCCTGTCCCACAGCACCCGCATTTACGGCCGCCGTAGCTTGGCGACCATAGAGGCCCCCGTGGCGCGTCGTGCTCTGTCGGCGTTCTAGAGAAGTGCGTGGAGCGGCGAATAAGATTTGGCCATCAACACCTCAATATATTCTTACACCGTGAGATGGAGGAAACAAACTTAGATCATGTGGATACATACAGCGCACGTGCCGTTAAGCAAGTACATCTGTCCGTCATCGTCCTTCTCGTTGCGGGTTCATTCAACGACGTTAGAGTACTGCGGCCGTTTCACATACAATTTACAACAGATTATAAATAATTCCAACATTGTGTTCTGATACAGGCGTTCTTTTTTACAGTGCTCTACAGCTCAGAGCCGGGTATGAAGCATCAAGCAGTATTGTGCTTGCTTTTAATAACGGTAAGACCTCATTTCCCAAGGAAAACATTTCTACTTGTAGAGTTTGTATACTCGCCACGGCCATGTTATGATTGCGAAGGCGCCAGGAGACTAAGCCGGTAAATACATATATATGTACGTTTACATGTGCTCTCTTTTGCAAGTAATAGAAATCTGTGTGGATATATCTTCAGAAACTCCGCGCAGGCTGCGCGCATTCCAGGGCTTCGTCGGTATCGCAGGCTGTGACTACACAGCTACGCGTCACTGCCCTCTTCATCGTCGTCTCGTGACATGGCCCCCTGGTTGCAAGCGAACGTCACAATCCAGGCCGCAGTAGGCAGAAGATCGCGGCACGAACTAAAGATGAAATGACAATATACATATACGTCCTAGCCGCAACTGATTATCGTGGTTGTCATGATGAGCACTGGCCCCAGAAAAGCAGATCCCGCTGATGTTATGTGAAGCGTGCTAAGGTCCTCTGAGACATGCCGAAGATCTGGGCGAAGAACGACGTCAGCATGACGTCAGGTCACGGCTGGTCAGGGTGCCTGCTCTCGGTGGGTCATGGGCCGGGGACACAGGGCTGGGGAGTGGACACGTCCTTGGCTTACCGCGGCTGGGGTGGGCTGACGCGATCCAATACTCAGGATGAGAGCGCTTCATGAAAGGAGACGGGGTGAAGTCCGGCGCCGGGACAAGGATTACACCTCCCACAGAATTATTACGCGGTCTATGGACAGATGTGAAACGAACAATGATGACGAGGTGCGATCTATTTACGCTATGTTCATGGCGGCCATCATAGCATCCGCACAGGCTGCGCGCGGTCCCGGATGTGGCTGTTCTGGTGCCTTAGTAGCTTAAGAGGACTCAACGCTAGTCGACCGCTCCTGAGATGTTGTAGACGCTAGAGTCACAGCCCAGGGGTCGAAAAGTCATCCCTAGTAGACGAAGTGGCGCTGGATACCACCCTAAAGCGCAGGATAAATTGACCTTCACATAAATGCCAAAAACAGTGGAGGGGAACACAGACCCACCGGTAGTGTAGTGGTTATCACACCAGAATGGTATTCTTGATGTCGTGGGTTTGGATTCCACACTGCGGGCATGCTTTTCTTCTCTTTTCATTTTAAAACCTCTCAAAGCTATGTCTGTTTCAAAAGGAATAAATTACCCACGACATTGTTCCCTTTTCCTTCCTTGCCGTTGTTGACTGTCTATCTTAATTGCTGTCTCCCTAAACGAGCCCTTCATTTCCCATTTTGCTTCTCTCTCTCTTCCTCTCTCTTTCTTTTATTAGCTGGGGACAACACGAGCGGAACAAGAGATTTAAAGCAATTGAAATTATAACAGGGAACCATCCGAAGCATTTTATCTCAAAAAGGTATTTATCCGTAGCAAATGCCCTGATCTAGAACCGGGATGTTTTCCGTGACGTCGTGCGCACTTCCCTGCCTCAGCTAATTCTAGTGCTCGGCCTTATAAAGATTAAGGGTGTTGCTAAGTTATGTTTTTTTTGGTGTTGATCTTTATTGTATCATAAGGTTAAAACAGCTTCAAAAATCCAGATCATTGAAAAATTGTCAACGGTAAATGTGGGTGTTTGATATTTTTAACCGTGTTTTTTTTTCTTTCGGTTGGTGCAAGACCAGGTAAGTCTACTTTTGTGGTTGGTAATGCTTTGGTATTTAGATGCTGCAAAGCCAGTACATTTATCGCTGGGTAACACGACAAACGTGATTTTCAATGTGTGAAAACTCAAGATGGTAAAAACACGAAGTAATTAAGCGATTTTTTAAGTAATGCGCCTAAGCATAAACACAACATGGACCACAAGGAGTTTCGAGCCATAGTGGCTATTAATCAGAAATAAGAAAACGAATGTGTTGAATTAGCAACACCGGAGTATTGGTAGCGAGGAAGCAGTCACAAAAGCTTGCATCTCGAGGCACATGCGCGAAGAGTTAAGGATCTGTCTACGAAATTTTCGCGCACCTAATCTTGCTGTGTTAGCTGGGTACGAATATCCAAGGATGCCGTATGGCTTTTGCACCTTTTTCACTCGGGTTAAATGCCGTTTCTTAAAGGCGACTCGGCCTCTTAGCGCCGCCATGAAGGCTTTTCCTCTCTTAAAACACGAGCACTTGCACAGAAAAAATCCATTTAAAGCTTATTGTGCTCATGTCTTTTATGCCGAAAGCAGTAGGTGCTCGATTCAGCAAGAAAAGAGAGGTTGTTGCCGCTGTTAGTAAAGTAGGTGTTGGACTACCAATAAAATGACCACCGCTGTGAAAAGTAGATAACAACCCACCTGTGATCCGGTGGGATTTTAAAACCTGGTCTCCGCAGTAGTGCCCCAATGAAATACTTCGACGTTATATTGGCACGCTGCCAGAGTAGAAGAAAACGTGTTGCTAGTCTTTCAGTCTTAGCGCACCCTAACTTGTGTGATTGGACAGGAATCAGGAGGGTTTTGGGGCTAATATTTACCAACTATGCACGAGAATATGAATTGCAATCCAAAAGGTTGTAAAATAGTGTGTCGACCGTGACCCCTGAACATGATGGCAAAAAGAAGAACGGGTGCACAAGCACCATTCAGGAACCTTTTTTGCGGATGTTGCCGCGGCTGCCATTGTGCTTGATTACGTAGCTCACACCGTAAGACGAAGAAATATCTGTCCCCGGATTTTGCGCTCAAAGCGGTCAGGTGGCGCAAGTGCCTTCAGCAATTTGTTTGGGATTTTCGGTTTCGCAGTGTACCAAAATTACGCAACTAGTATAGAGGATTGGTACAATAATGCACGGCGATACAGAAATAATAATGGTGACGATGTAGGTAATATTCTCCAGTCGCGTTTATTTATTTTTCCCGCACTCAAAAGTGAGACTTGGTTCTGGAACACAGATCCAGACTACAGTTCAAAACAATTCAAGGATAACCACACCCGCAGAAGGCAAGGACTGAGAAATCAAAAGTTAAAAAGGGGCATATATTAACAACTACCAAACGCTTAGAATCGATGCACAAGAAGGCATAAAGGGGAAGCTGTGCTTAATTTCTGACACAAGGGCACGTAAGGGTAACCTACAAAATAGATACAGAGCACTCTGGCCCAACAAAAGTAAAGAATCTGTTATAACTCAAGGTGCTGACCTTAGCGATTGTACTAAAATGCAACATACATCAATAAATCGGATAAGCTTTTTTTGTAACTCTTAAGGAACAATTGATATTTGGCCGGGGCACATGTAAAAGGAAGAATATACTATTCAGGAATGACTTCTACGATTGCATAGTAGGAACATCACTACACACAAAGCGCATAGTTTCGAGAATCATAGCCTTGACAAATAAAAAATTCTCGTTGTCTAAAAAATGTGGCCAGCCTTGAATGTAATCGCCCAGTAGTGGAATTGCTAACTGCGAGGTAGCGTATATCACTGTACAAGCTTCTGGGCAAAATCTGAGAACAAGTCATTCTGCAAACCAGTGTTTCCGAAGGCTTCCAGTGAAAGCGTTGAAGTCGCCGCACAGGATAGCTCTTGTTAAATATAAGAGACACAGCCTGAGAATCACTGTGTGCTTTGAACTGAACCTTACGTTTGGGGTGGTAAGAAGCTGTGAGGAGTAATGTTTCGATATAAAATGTTGAATTAAAGCATTAGTTAGGATCTGTGCGCGTACGCTTGATTGACTCGGATACCTGCGGTGAAAAGTTACGTCATACGGATTTAACGGTACAGTTACGTCATACGCTTTCAGTTCATGTATGGACTGAAATTTTTAGAGGAATGTTCCATTTGGCGTGTGCTCGTACTAGAAGTACTATTCTTGCAAACCTGGCTATATTGATCAGGCGGTGAGGTTGAAAAGTGCGAAATGCAAGGGCAGGGTGCACGCAGTCCCAGTACATCTCTCGTTGCTTCTCGTCGGCGTTTCTATGCGGAACCGCGGGGCAGTGGGCCACCCCTCCCATGCTCTGTTTACTTCAGTGCGGGCCTGCATGTACGCAAAGCTTACTAACAGAGGTCTAGTGGTTCATTGCTGCATATCTGTAAGGTGGTAGTGCAGCGTGTGGCCCGGCGCAAAAACCGAGACCATACTCTGGACGGCCGTCGCCTCGTCTCGGGAAGAGTTCTGGGCCCAGTAAAAGGGCCCGAAAATGGCGGGCCGTTGCTGGGCGTGTACTGCCGAACGAATACGATCCCTCAAGATTGTGTAGGGAGATGTTTTGTTCGACTAGGGCAACAATATTTGGCAACTTCGGCACGCTGCCGGCCACCTCCCCCTGAGGCAGGGTCACTCGAAACGCCGCTCGTAGCGGTATGTACAGTGCTCAGCGATTGAAACGCGATACTCGGAGCGCGTGGCTGCCGGTGCTTGTGGCGCCACCGGTGAGCGCTTGTGAAAGCGAGCTGACGCATTGTGGTATACGGTGAGGGTGAGAGCGTTCGTGACGCATGCTGACTGCATCCGGGAGACAGCCCTTCAGTGTGCAGTTCTTGGCGGCGCCATAGGGGTGCTACATGCCATGGCTTCAAAACGCTGCGCCTGCGTGCCGCGCCGTGCCCCGCGAAGCTGGGCGAGCTGGCACCGCGTGCGTTATGAAGAAGTTGAATGCGCATTTATCGCGATGGGTTATCGTGGCGCGCACTGCACGCAGGCGCCGCGTTTTGAAGCCATGACATGTTGCACCCCTATGGCGCCGCCAAGAACCACACACTGAAGGGCTGTCTCCCGGATGCAGTCAGCATGCGTCACGAACGCTCTCACCCTCACCGTATACCACAATGCGTCAGCTCGCTTTCACAAGCGCTCACCGGTGGCGCAACAAGCACCGGCAGCCACGCGCTCCGAGTATCGCGTTTCAATCGCTGAGCACTGTACCTATTCGAAGCTCAACACCTGCGGTGTGGTAGCTTAGCGGTGCATATACAGGGATGAACGTGCGCCGCATAGCCCGCCACACAAGCCAAGACCCCGCAATGAACTGCCGTCGAGGCTGTGGCGCCATCTCATCTGTCTGCGCAACGGGGATGGTGGGGTCCTGCCCACGAACCGAGATCGCGCACTGAACGGCAGTCGAGGCGGGGGCGCCATCTGTCGTCCTAGCGTAGTACCGTCACCTGGTGGGACGAGCATCACAGCACATTTCAAGCCCCTTAGGAGGCCCGGTGTTAATAGAGAGATTTAGCACAGGGGCTAGCGTATGCACGCTAGTGTCAGCGAGTATCGGGATCATACTGGGCATGGGCGCATTTGTTGAAATGAGCGGTGGCGTGCCCTGCCATTCCCGTGCACTTGTTCCGCTGACGTGTGCTCATGATCACTGTGCCCGCGTGCGCGGGCGCCGTCAGGTCCCAGTTCACGCACCACTAGCGTACCGTAGTACGCTAGCCGCAATGCTAAAAATATGCAATATATTGGCGAGCGCAATCATTCTCGCAAAGTTACCTGATGACCGGTACATCCCCTGTACGGAAATGAGTTCGCCTCTAGTTTCAATTTTTGTTGAATGCGCAAGCTGGGTAGTTTTTAAACAGCGAAGGTAGTCTTGATAAGGCTTTCATGGGACGAGGTTTGGTAACGCGGACACATCGATGAGGGGAGGGCAAACATGTGCAGCTTTCCCGCTCATGGAAGTCCTTTCAACAGTGATTACTCTGCAATTTTTTAGCGAAATGAAACCTTCTTTTGCACAGCTAATATTTGGGGTGAATACTTGCTTTGTGCACAGTTTCAAGTCGCGCATGTCGCGCGACTTGGTTCCTGAGCCATGGGAACTATCCCATAGAAATGCAAGGGGAGTTAGATTTGACAGCGAATTACACAAACAAATAGCCAGAAACCTGAAATATTCTTTTAGCGTTTCAATCGTCACGTTGGCTTCTAGCTTTAGGCCAAATATCATTTTCCTAACGTGGTTTTTCTAGGTTCCCAAGAGGTTGTAATTTTGAGCGAGAAAGCAGGGTATGACCAAGCGTGGGGACAGCAAGGGCCAACCACGAGTGCAGCAATTTGATTGATTGATTGATTGTAGGGTTTGACGGGCCGATGGAACGCTCGCGATGAGACGCACCGTAGTGGAGGGCTCCGGATTATTTTAGACCACCTGGGAATCTTTAACGTGCGCCGAAATCTCGTACACACGGACGTTTTTGCTTTTCGCCTCCATAAGAAAAGCGGTCGCTGCGGCCGAGAATCGAACCAGAGACCTCGGGCTCAGCAGCGCAATGCCTTTGCCACTGCGGCGGTGTGAGTGCAGCAATTTAAAAGAAATCTTGATCAAGACATTTATATAGGAAAAGCATTTCGAAACTGCTCAACACTGTTGAGCAGCGTGTTTTATTTTGCTCAACACTGTTGAGCAAAATAAAAAACGCTAGGCATATTTGAGGCAAGACATGAATACGTAAATGAAACGTGCATTGTACTCGTAATAATTATACATGGGTGCTTGATTTTTGCGACAGCAACTAAAAATAGTCATTGACAGTTTTTTTTTACTTTAAAGCGCATGCTGCGCGATATCCTGGCCGAGTTCAATATTCAAAAGTAAAAAAACAATGTTCCAGTGGATGGCGTCGGCCGTAGAAGAAGCCAAAATGTGTTTGGCGCACACGGAAATCACTCTGCCGACTTGGAGAAGTCTTATGAAGCTTATTCTTAAGCGTAAGGAAAGGCAGGTAGCTTTCCTGTTAACATCAGTGTTCGCAAAGTAAGGTCAGTAAAGCTGGGATAATTTTTCCCAGTCTAGCCTAAGCTTTCATGCCGCTAAGTACTCCAAAAAAGATTCCTGGTTTTCCCGTTCATTGTTTTGATACCTCGGTTTCTTAACATATTCGGGCGCTACGCAGGTGTGTCACACATACCTTTTTCCCGCTGGCGCAAACAGTCAGGCCCGACAATAGTTATTTATATTTACAGGGTTGCCGGCCCGAGCGTGTGCACGTGTACCCAAGCTGCTGGGGTTATTGAGGATTCACAGAGGTGCACGAGAACGTTTTAAAGTAAATATGTTTACTGCATGAATAACACAAAATTACATGGGGACAGACAATGGTTGTTAAAAAAAAGACAAAAGAAAAAAAAACCCTTTACGCGGACATAGGCTTTATACGCGCGCAGAGACTAAGCTAAGGATGCCGTAGAATGAGCGCACGTGCGCGCAGGGCGACTAACAGAAAGCGTGAACTAGACAAGCACCAACAACAAAAAATCCAAGAGCACAATGGGGGGAATACAGAGACACACTCTCTGGGGAGGCTTATATCTTACCCGTAGGCAACAAGAACAAAAAACATAGAAAGTACGAAAGATGCAAGTGACTTAATAAGAAAGAGTCTAGGAGCAGGCACACAATTTATCCCCAGGCGTGTCTATGTATAACGGCTAGGTAAACGAAGGAAACTAAACGGCGAAGTCGAGTCGGCTTCGCTGGGCAGCCTCCTACGTTTTTTGTGGCTTCGGGGGTCAGAGTCTGCGTGGCCTTCGGACTCGCGACGACGAGGAGAGCTTGATCCGAAAGACGGGGCACTGGTCGTTCTGCCGCGGCCTTACCTACGGACTTCCGCTAAAGCCGCGTCACCCTGGAGAACGTTTTTCGGGGCCTGGGGTGCAGACTCTGGTCGGCCTTGTGACCTGCGACGACCAGGAGAACTCGATCTCGTAGACGAGATGCTGGTCGTCCCGCCGCGGCCTACCGACGGACTTCCGCTAAAGCCACCTCAACCCTGGCACCTCCCCAGTGACTTGAACGTTGATAAATCTTCAATCGACTGCTCCAAGCTCCCACTTTCACACAATTTAGTAGACTTCGGCCGTTCGCCGGATCGTCCCTGGGCCCCCGACACCACGCCGCACCTGCGAGTGCGGGCTGCTTATCGATTGTGGCGTCGCCTTCCCGGAATCGCGAGAGCGACCCGCGCTGGTCCCTACCGGTTCCTGATGGTGTACCGACATCGCCGCCCGAGAAATCGAGAAAGCCGGGAGTGAACCGAACTGCCGCGGCCCCGCCACGTGTACTCTTCGGAACAGCGACGACGAAAGGAAAACAAAACGAACACGCAAAGCAGACAAGTAACTCAGGTGCCGAAGCGCCACCAAAAATGGTCGTCCCCTGACGAGGAAGCCGTCACGTCGGTCCCCCGAATGAAAAAAAGTTGCAGGCCTGGCTTGTCGTTTGCGACAAGGTGCTACACAAGTCCTGGCGATGAACGCTCTGTAATATTCTTCATTTTTCTCGGCTGTGGCCACGCTCTCACGTCGGGTATGTCATCACCATCATCATCAGCCGGTCTACACCCACTTCAGGGCAAAGGCCTCTGCCATTGATCTTCATTTAGCCCGGTCGTGTGCTAACTACGACCAATTTATCAACGCAAATGTCCTGATCTCATCACCCCATCTAAATTACTCTTAACCCCCTTCTGTAGTGATCCACTCTGTTGCCCTTAATGACCAACGGTCACATTGCTTTCGCGTAACATGCCCTGCAAACACCCATTTCTTCTTCATCGGGCCTGTATGATTGAGAAAAACACAAAGAATCCTTTTGGTAGTACTTTTGAGGCTTCGCTAAAACGGAAGCCGTAGAATTTTGCAAACACAAAAACTCCCCTGGGACAGTCATGTATGCCTGCGAACTGTAAAGGGGAATTCCTGACGATACATAACAAATTCTATACTGCTACATGGTATTGGCTAGTCTTTATTTGCCTTAATTTGCGTTCTTTTATGGCGTGAACTGCTTCGGCCGGCTTCTTTCGTGCTGCATTGTGTTTGCGTGCCTTTCTTCCTCTTTTGTTTCTTCCGACGGGTAATTTCGTCAAGAAGCAAATATGCATACGCTAAAACTTCCTTAAAATTTGGGCTTTGCGGAGCTGGTGTGCACGCATTGTATCCAACAGCCCGCACGTTGAGGTGTCATGGTGCACGCCCTATTATACAACTCGTAGGTTTGTAATCAGTAGTGGGGTAATTTTGCGACTTTTCGGAAGTTGACTATCAGCCCCTCCGAGCTGCCGATTGCTGACCAAATTGCATGTGGGTATGTGCAATATGAAATGAACAACAGGGACAACAGCTTTTGTTTTGGGCTGCCAACATGTTGGGGTTTGTTACGGGTGCAACTTTTGGTATGCCTTACTTGCTTTCTCAAGCCGAAATATGGCGGATAGTTTGTAATCTGGTAATAATACGTGACGTATGAAATAACAATAACATGAAACATAGATAGCAGCGTTTGCACGGCGCTCTCCTGCCACTGTGCAGGCTCGGGTTCATTTTCTTTACCAGACAATTAGCTACAACAACGTCGGCAGTTTTTTGCGGAATGGGTCACTTATAGTTTTCACCATAATAACGCTATCCGTAATGCCAGGAGCATGAACACACATCAGGAGATGCTTCATTTCGAAGTCTTTAAGCGACTAGTGTAAGCCTAAGGCACTTTAAAGTCATACTCGCGCGTTGGAGAGGTGTGAAAGCTTCAGTGTCGTATAAAACGCCAAGGACCGCCGAATGCAGCATCCCTTTTTACGGGCGGAACACTTTACAGCCCGGTTCGTCGTCGTAGCTCTTCCCAGGTCACGGTATCTACCCGCCGTAGTCACAGCGTCGCGCACGCAAACAGACACTTGGAAAAGATAACTGCTTCCACTGATCGGCGTTGAACCTGGCTCCGTCGCAGAACAAAGTCGATGTCTATGCCATTACTCTTGAGAGATACGCGTAAATCATATACAAAGTGCTGGGGGTGGTCTTTGAGCTGCGCCGTTGCCACGGAGGATGCCGTTGCTGGTCTGCAAAGAAGTACACTATAATATAAAGTACAAAAAACGTAAAAGAATGCATTATTTACACGAAGTTAATAAAATTCAATTCAGAGTACGTTTATCGGCCCTTTTGTGGGGCAGCGGCACCTCTTTGACTACTTTCGGTATTATCTCCGGGCTGATACTGAAACCAGTCAAGTGAGGGCTGCACAGTCACTCTGGCGAATCACGTCTACGCACTTCCACAGCTTTGCCATTGAGTATAACTGCTTTATTATTTTCTTCAGGTGGCGCCAGTGTTGTTAATCTGTGGGATGAAGCGTACTTGTACATCCGACAACTTCAACAAGAACTTCATAATATTGATGGGTGGGGACTTACGGCAGATTACGCTTATTGGAATAGAACACCTGCACCAAAAGAGTGAGTACCGTTAATACGGATGTTTAACTCTAAAAATTTAGTGAAATCATTCATGGACGTTAAGAGAGACGCTTTATATACAGAACACTACTCGGTAGCCTTTAATTGAGCGTATATTTAAACGATGCTACTCCTGTGTGCCACAAAAATATTCAATACAGAGTATTTCCCTATTAGTTGAACGTCTTTGAAATTGTTCTTGAACAGAGGAATTTTTCCTTGGAGTCGTATCTCAGCAAACCACTTGTCGGCTTTATAGCTTACACTTACAATGCTTTGCACAAAGAGTAGTGAAAAAACTTTATCGGTTATTTTGAATCAAAATCATTTCCTTCTAGAGAGACTCAAAACGCTTTAATGGGAACTGAAGCACCCCACTTGTGATATGGCTCGCTACTCGAAATGGGGGCGGTCAAAGTGAGACCAAACAGTGAAATAAGGAGGCGAGGGATGAACCGGAGTAATACGTCTCTACCCGCATTGGCATAAGTATAGCGATAAAAACCTGGTTAATTCAACCCTAAAAAGTCCTGCACCAAACATAGTCTAGCGGTCAATCTGTATCTCAGGAAGAACTACGCAAATTTAAGCCTTAAGCCCGTGTAGCGTTCCTGCAAAAGATAAATGAGCGAATTCTTTAAAAGCACCATTTATTAGGCTACGAACAGAACTACAAACGAGAAAGCACTTGCAGTTTTATGGAACAATAAGTAAAGTTACGCGATTATTGTTCAAAGTGGCTATTTAGGGGTATCCTATTCATGAGGAAACTTTGCAAAACAGGAAACTGTGCAAAGGTTAGCCTTGCATGTTGGGCAGGTTGTGTTGGTCCGCTATCATTTTCGCTGTAGAATAATGTCTGCAGTGTTCGTAAGATTATGCCGGCTGCAGGAAGCGGGGTATGGCTTATGAAAAAAATCTTGATTATCATACAAAGAAACACAAGCATCTCTTCATCTTCTGTAACCAACCAGCGCTAGATCTTATACGTCTCGCAAACATGTTCGTAAGGTGTACAAGAATGTTCTGAGCATTACCAAGCAATACGTCAATGCGTCAAAAAAGAGAGCGTGCATTTCGCAAAAAAATATAGATATGTTTTTTTTTCTGAAAGGAGCCTGTGCCCCGGCAGTCATCATTACTTCCATGGTTGTCAACCCTGTCGCTGCTGGGTCTGGCGTCTGACGTGCTGACGCTAGTTGCCGCGCTATCGCCTTCTGCATCCTTTGAATGCGCAAACACTACTGATTCCTCATCCTCTTCATCTTCTCCCCAATATGTTGCGCGTTCTACATCGCCAGGCGAGGAATAAAAAGTTGTAAGGACACTCGTGAAGTCAGACGCCGAGAGAACTAAACCAAAAAAACAATTCCGATAAGCTATTCAAATACGGTGAAAGCCCGTGAGAAAATATGTCTTCATGTGGTACATTTGATTGAAACCTGATTCATTTGCATAAAAGCAAAAAGTGGGCTCAAACTAGCCCCAGTACGCTAGCGAGGAGATGAACCAATAAAATCAAGAACATTTATTTTGTAACGAAGAAGACAGAAATCGTTGAAGTGCCAGCAGTTAAGCTCGTCGGGTGGGGGTGAGGTTGTTATCAATGACCTTACTAAATGCGCCGGTGGGTGACACGTCTCCTACTGACATTGCGCACAACTCTTGAATGTCAAGGTGAGTAGCGTCGTCAGGTGCATGAACCGCGGCATTGGGATCAGCAGGCTCAATGCAGCCTAGCGTTTCACCGTGCCACAAAGATAACTGATGCGAGGACAAATTGTTGACTAGCAAGCGGCTTGCACCAGCGTGGGGTTTTGAAAGAGTTGACGGCAGGAGAAGGCGCATACGGCGAATGCAAAGCGCGATGGCGTAAAGAGCACAGTGGCGTCAGTATGAGAATAAGAGCTCTGTGGCGCGTAAATAGAGCGCTGCGACGGAATGTCAGCGTCCTCTCTGACGACCAGTTTAGCGGTGGTTTTACTCTCACTGTACGCGCCACAAGGTGGAGTAAATTCAACTTCCGCACGCGCACAGTCGATGGCGGCACTCTGCTTAGTGAGAAAGTGCCCGCCAAGAATAATGTCGTGGGAACACGAAGGAAGCAAAATAACTTCGGTTATGTAGGAGATGCCTATGATGGTCGCACGAGCCGCGCAAGCCGCCAACGATTCAATGTGATGAGCGTTTGCAGTACACAGGAGGAAGCCACTCAACGGCGTCGTCACTTTTCTCAGCATACAAAAAAACCTGCACTAATCACTTCCCAGCCGCGCCCATGTCTACTAACGCCTGTGTACGTATGCCTTCAGCTAACCGGTCAATACCGTTCAAGGAAGAAAAATCAGGCCTTGGACAGGTCCATAGTAACGCTCTTCTTGCGTCTGGAACTCCACTGGCAAGCTTTCCTGCTCGGAACCGGCTGGTAATCGGCGCATGAGAGACAGGGAACGTCACGACCTTTAACAGAAGCGCCGTAGTCAGAAGGTAAGGGTCTGAACTGATAGCCGGAGCAGGCATCTTGAGGTACAGGCAGCCGGCTGGACAAACCATAAGTTGGCGGTGGGAGAACGGCAGGGGCAGGCGTTGTACCCCGGCGGCAATATCTCGCTACATGTCCGGCTTAACAACAAAAATACAGATTGGGCGACTGTCCTACGTTCGCCAATTATAGTTCAACAGGGGCAGAGGCCGAAGTATATAAAATAGGCTTATCGGTGCTGCCGGGTGCTGGTATGATAGTGCGTCCAGATGTGAGAGACGCCCATGGTGTCAGAACATGTCATAATCTGCGCCGGGGGCAACCTTGCCACAGTTCCGACATACTTCATTGCAGTGGTTGCAACGGTCATGTGATAACGAGGATTCATAACGGCAGTTCGCGGGAGGGGTTAAGCCACCTGCTGCTGAATTACGCTCTTAAGTTTCGGCACCACTGTTGATGGAGGTTCGGCACTAGAAGGAAGCAATATATTTGATTCACTGTGGGTTCCTTAGTAATCCATATCTTTTAGTCGTCGTGGGGATCAACGCCCGCAATTTAAACACAGAGAAAACGCTGCATATCTTCACAAAAACTGTTAACCTCCTAGAGGAATGAAACTCACACAACGATGCTTGCCCGTGCGTTTTGAAGGCATCTCCTTAGACGGCGCCACAATACTGTAAGGGCATATGCAGCGTTCAGGGCTATGAAGGCATTTAAAATAAGTGAGAATGAGCTTCCATGCGGGTGTTTAAGATTTAAGTGTATATTTTCGCCTATGTAACTGCCAGAAAATGTTTAGAAACGTTACCGCATTACAATTCCAGCTTTCATGCTAGTATTCAAACGAAAATAGTGTTTCTTCCTCGAAGGGGTTTCCTCTAGTTCATATTCGTGGTTCTTGTTTATCATCTTCGATCATAAAATCGTTAACAAGTGCTCTTAATTCAGATCTGCTGACAATATCCAAAGGGCTTCTAAAAAAGTAGTTTTGATTTCTGCGAAACCTTCGGTCTTGCTTGAAAGATGTTAAGCTCTTAGAGTTGCATACCAATATTTATTGTAAAGAAATTTGGCGTTAGTGCCTATAAGCAAGCCGTGCCGTAACAAGTGTGCCTTGAAGTGCCTCGGAGATGATTTCTATTATTACTTGGCATGGTTCTCCAACCAGCTGAACAGTTCCCGGTGGCTTCTATACCCGTAAAATTTGTTCCTTACCGACAATTAAAATTTTATCAGCATAATAAATAATGATCATCAGAAACGTCTTCGTCAACCCTTTAAAACGTTATGCAAGCTGAAGAAAACAGGAGTGGTCGCCCTCGTTGCGTTTTTTGCCAGGAGATAAAAGAAGGCATGTTGCAATCAAGGCAAAATAAAAAGCAATGCTTCCAGGTCCTATGGCAGCGTGAATACCTGCAAACCACTCCAGTGACAGATTTACTTCTGAATATATAACTAAAATACTCTACGAGTGTAGTGGCGTTCACCTGCGTCCATTTTCGCAATAGGTGGCGTCGTTACGAGGGCTTCTACTCTCAAAATTTGATTAGCTTCAAATGTATGTATAGGCTGTACAGTGGAAATAGTCAGAAAGTGCGTATGCATCTTTTCTAGAGCCTGTCCACGCATAAACTTCCAGGTATGCCTACCTAAGAGGAAAATACCTTACGGCAGGTCGTCCATAAAGAATGCTTTAAAACGGCTCCATAGTTTGTTATAACGAATATTACTTACTGTGCGATGCTCAGACATACGTATGCGGCACTTGGCTAGGGCGATTTGTTATCAAAGGTCCTAGGGCCTTTCATAAACACTCTTCATGATCAATATGTACCTATAGATTGCTTTGAGTAGGGACATACTGGCGGACGCATTTTTTCCACAATTCCCCGAACAATATTTGCACAATAATAACCGCGGGACGTTCCTCTCCAATCACCAAGTTATAGAAATATTGTTAAAATACGAGCTTCCTCCCAGGCCGCAGCGCAAGAAAACGAGCAGCTTGAAACAAAAACTGAACGGAGATGTGATGCCAGTGTGAAAGTGTTGTATCTAGAAAACAAATATTTCCGAGTACCCTCAAAGCTTGTTTGCCAACAACAATGCTGTATTTGCTGGCTCATGCCACAGTAGAGTCAATATATTAGTTATAATCAGCATCGCACGTTCTTAACGTAAGTAATGTATTATAGGGAGGCACAGAACGAGTACCTAATATACGAACTCATTACGGAATTTGAGCCCTGAAATTCCAGGGAACAATATCCCAGGCGGCCGAGTCAAAACACAGTCGGTGCCAATAAGCCATTAGAAGTGGCGCAGCAACGCTGCTGAGCACTATACCCTTGCTCCTTTCTTGTGAGAGTATGCGTGCGGGGTGTGTTGCGGTGTATACTGTTGTTTGAAACACGGACGACTGTACAGACAAGGCCCCGCAAGTGGAACTGTCGCTTTGGCCGCCTTTTTGGTGTTTTGTCAGATGAATCTTGCTCGAGAGGCCTCAGTCTACCACAGATGTAGTTCACGTTTTAGGTAGCAACGAGATTGGTGGGCGGCTTGCAATATTAATAAGGCCCACGTTCTTAGGCAGATGTTGTAACATGTTTTATTGGGTGAAGTTTGGCAAGCGAGATAGGATGAACGAAGAGTGATGGCCTCAGACACATAGAGAATATAATGATGTACTAATCAGAGTATACACAAATAGATGTACCAAAATAACGTGAATGTGCACAGTTCCTTACGAAATCGTCCTATTCACGCATGCTCAGCTCACGTGCCAGATAGATGTCGTCGGTGAGCTGGCCGTTGGCGCGGGCGTGGTTGGTGAATGGCGTAGCGTTCTACTCCGTAAAGTAGCTGGTAGAACCAACACTCCAGTGATTTTAAGTCGAGAAATCGTCGCCAGTCTTGCAGGGCAGAAGGCAGATGTGCATCACCGCTGTGGTTCGCTCGGTACTGACGACGCAACAGCTTCTGCCTACGATTTGCCGCGCCTCCGGCGCCCTCACTCGTTGTTCTCTCCTTGTTCGTCTATTAAAAAGTGTAGTCTTTCCTGGGCTGCTTGAACTCAGAAATTTTTGCCTGTCCGTATGTATGTATGTCTGTCTGTCTAATGGTCCGTCGACTCACCCACCATTTCGTTAACACAATTTCAACTGAATGGTGTTAAAGAAGCCTACGAAGCGTTTCTTCAGAGATTTTCAAATTGATATGCCTCGCACTTTCCCTTTAAAGCGATCAAGCCATCAAAATAAATAAGGAAGCATTGGGTCACGTCAGTGTATGTGAAAGTGATAATAAAAAGAATAAGCATTCCCGTATTTCTAAGCACGCGTAATATGCGGACGCCTAAAGAATTCAAAACTGCCCGAAACAAACTGAGCTGCGAACTTCGCCTGTTCGAAGAAAGTTTGTTACGAGTAACAATTTTCGAGAATCACGCTAAATTTTTTATCACGCTAAAATTTTTATAGAACAAATTGTACATAACAACCAGTGTCTCTCTGGGGCAGAACTAGCTAACCATTTCAATATGTACTTTATTATTGCTACTGTGCCATCTAGCGATCTTTCATTCCAGGAAGACTATATTGGTTGAGCGGAAAGTTTCTGCAACCAACCGATGACCATTCATATCGCTACAATGGCAAGCCTCTCGACATCGATAACTTAAAATTACACCAATAGAACGTGTCTTAGGTTCTATCACCGTTGTACTTACACACACATTTAATTTGGCCATGAACACAGGTGATTTTCCCAGTTCGATGGAAAAATCGATACTGTTTAAAGGTGGAGGTAAAAATGTCGCAGACAATTGTTGTGCGATATCCGGGATACCTTATTTTTCGAAGAACTCTGAAAAAATATTATATTCGCAATTCACCAGTTCCGTTATTAAAACTGGGGCTCTCTCGGATTCTCAGCATGGCTTCAGAATGGGACGATCTACTGAATCGACCCTGCTTACCCTTAAAAAATGTGCTAAACTAAATCAATAAAAAGTTTTTTATTCTTGCTTTGTGCGTAGACTTTAGCAAAGCTTTTAATTATCTTGATCAATCCTTGATTCTTGATCAAAGTGTTAATGGTGTTGCTCTAGCTTTGATGAAATCATAATTACAAGACAGATATCAGTATGTGCACATTGTCAACCATCGATCTTCGGTATTCTGTATATTCAAAAGGTGTTCCACAAGGAAGTGTCCTAAGCCCTCTTATGTTCAACATCTATATAAATAGCATAGTAAGTATTGATACCACGGCGAAATTTATTATTTACGTGGACGACCGTAGCATCATTCTTTCATGTTCCGAGAGCAACAATTTATTGATAAAATGCAATATTCTGATCTCTCAAATAATCCACTGCACCTTTTGTCATAGCGTGTATTAACCGAGCAAAAACTGAGGTAATGGTTTTCCGAGAGAGAAAGAAAATAGTCAATTTAGACGACCATGTTACAAGTTCAGGGCAGGAGACAGAAATTGTTGAAAAATACAAAAACTTAGGTATCTTTTGCTCGAGACTTAAATGGGATTCTTAGGTCGGAAACCTTTGCAAACAGCTATCTTCAACAGCCGGCGCTTTCTAAGGTCGTCGCGCCCTACTTCCAACAAAAATAAATCTATAGATTCATAATGCTTTCTTACAACTCATGTAAACTCGGGGTGTCTAACCGGAACTTTTTCGGGTTCGGTTCGGTTTCGGGTTCAAGCCTTTCGGGTTGGGTTCAGGTTCAGTTCCAGAGCAACATTCCGTTCCGGTTCGAACCGCTTAGAACCGGTTCAAACGGGTTCGAAGAAAAAAAAACAGGCGTGTTTTTTTTTCTGTTTAATTTTTTGTGCTCGTTTTTCGTTTCCTTATCAAGTCGGCATCAAAAAATAGTCATAATGAAGGTTTCTTTGTCCAAATATTTTGTGTTCGCAAAACTAATGCGACCGTGGAACACTTTTTTCAACTTTTTTCTAAATCTTGAGTGCTTGCAGAAAGTAGGTAACCAACACATTAGATTATGGGGTCGCAATGTGCCTCAGCCAAAACTTACTACTCTCTCCTCGTCAAATAACACAGAAACTTGCTTAAGATATTTTTCTCTCTTTCCCGGTCTTCGCATTCATCGACCGCTGAATGACGTCGTTACAACAGCGGTGTAGCGGCTGTTTTTTTTTCGGCTTTCTTTAGGTTGTAGAATAGAACGCATTTGATAGCCAGTTAAAAAGAAAAGCAGAAACGGGAGGTGTATCATCAGCAGCGACGAGCAAATCACGCACTGTTGCGCTTTGCTGGCAATAGCTATAGTTTTCGCAGTGGTTCCAGATGCGAAGAAGATTGAAAGCCTTTATCGAAAGTGTTGATTTATTTATTTACTGCTTTTGTATTTATTTATTTATTTATTTATTTATCTATTTATTTATTTATTTATTTATTGTTGGGTTGAACGCGCCCATCCAACGCCGAAGACGAGGCCCGCCATAGTGGAGGGCTCCGGAATAATTTTGAACAGTTGGGGATCTTTACGTGCACCGAAATTTTGGACACACGAACGTTTTCGCTTTTTGCTTCCATCAGAAAAGTGGCCGCCGCGGCCGGGAATCTAAATCGCGTCTGTGTGCTCAGCAGCGCAACGCCTTAGCCACTGAGCCACCGCGGCGAGTTTATCTAAAGTGTTGAAGAGCTCCTTTACTCTACCTGCAAAATGTTTTCTATAGTGCTGTGACGAGTATGTGGTGCCGACTGACTGCCAAGCGTGGCATGTGGCATTTAGAGAAATTTCCTTCTGCTCATCTTTTATCTGCTAACAGAGCTGTTAGAAAGAAAGAATGGATACAAAGACTTAGTGGAGGGCGCGTATAGGACGGCATTGGATAGGGAACCACCGGAGATAGGAACTTGCTAATGGCCCTTCAGCGACTGGTGACAGCGATTGGGCTCTAGGAAAGATGATAGCCAAGTGAAGTCACAAGCAGCAGTAATGATCACTTGTAGAGAGAGAGAGAGATAGAGAGAGAGAGAGAGGGGAAAGGAAGTTTAATTCAATCGAGGCAAAGTTTCAGAGAGGCGACCTCATTCCAGGGGCTGAATCGACAGCCGTTTCCATCAAGAGCAACTGATCTTCCAAACCGGAGCTGGCCATGACTGTCTCCCAATTCTCTATGGAAACGTGGAGGTTGGATGGATCCACGGCACACTTGTCGCAGCCGCCTACTGTGTGTATGATGTCCCCAGGCTCTCCACAGAAGCAACGAATGTCTGTCCAGTCGAAGAGGTAAAGTGTGGTGTTGTGTGGGAAGGTGTATGCCCACAAGGTGCGGAGTAATCTTTCCTGGTTAATCGGTAGCGATTTGTGTGGTGAAGAATACGTTCTATGGGAGAGGCCATAGTGCTGAGTAACTTCCTGGTCTGTGACTGCAGGATGCACGCATTCAGGCCGGGCTTCATTAGCGCTGGCTAAGCGAGTCAAATCTCGACCCACGAGGTTGGTGATCGTGTTTGCCGGGGATTCCGTTATGAGCTGGTGCCCATACACTCATGACTGGCGACGTTGGTGGTCTCTGATTGATCATCGGAAGTGTTGTAACATGCAATTGACTGTTGGCAAAGTTGGGCCACGCCTGCTAAGAGACCGTTATGAGAGTTTTGGCGCTGCTTTGGCTAAGCGCACGTGCTATCGCCGCTTCCTCAGCTTAGAGGGGGCCGTGTTCGGGGGTTGAGATGCTACACGTGTAGGAGGCTGCAGAACGGTAACACAAAGAGAAGGTATTGAAGAATGCTATCGGGCGTCTTTGCATCAAACCAGTTGATCGTCTCTCCCTTTTAGATGCGACTGCATCTCATTCACGCGTCTTGTCCCTCCATACGGCGTTGTCCGTCCACACCCCTCCCCCTACACCATAAAAAAATAACAGTTAGCGGCGCCTGGTTTCGATCCCATGACCCCGTGGGCGGAACGCGAGGCACATGGTGCTCTTCCCACTGCGCCACAAAACCGAGAGAGAATCAAATCCTACGAACGCGCCTTATATCCTTGACTTATTCAAACTACGTCAAGGAGCTATTGATACAACGCATGATGGGGCAATGATTAACACTTGCAATAAAAGAAAAGAAGCTCCCACTTACAGCAACAATGATGGAGTAAAGGTCGTTGCGACAGCGAAGCCCCAAGCGTATGATTTAGAGAGATTGACCAAGATTGGCCAATAAAACATAATATTAATCATAAAACATAATAATCATACGCGTTCCCGACACGTTTCAGGCGATTTCAGGATCGATCCAACGGAAACACCAAGTGAAGCCCACGATGCGTCGCATCTACACAGGGTTCCCCTCGCGGGGAGGTGGGCGCAATTTCTTGCAGTTTAGTTTCTTTCCAACTGTCTCCCCTCATATATACACACGTTTTGAAAACCCTTTGATGAATATAAAATATGCATTAGGCAATTAGTTATTAACCCTTAGTCCGAGATGTCAATGTTAATATAGCAACAACGCAAAGCACAATACGGGCATAAAAAAAGACCTTTTATAGCATTCAGGCAGTCGTCACATAACTTTGGGGCTACTTTGTGCGTGACAAAATTTCCTGATTGGTCGAGAAGGAGAACGCTGCAAAATTTCCAAATGCCAAGGACCCCAAAGATACCATGTTTGGTCCGACCGCCGAATCCGCCTTAAGTGACCCGCTAATTCCTTTAATCCAAATTATTCAACACAGCAGTTTCACTAATTCACACTAGCTCATTCACTCACCTAACTAATTCACCCCAGTCTATCCGCTAACCCGCACTAATCGACTCCAACCCATCCGCCTCTTAAGTTTAAAATTGAGCAGTTTCAAGACAACATTAAAATGCTATCAAATATACTTTAAAAGTGGAAATTAGGATTCCCCATTTTTGATATCTCATGTTTTCTTAGAGCAGTAACTATAGAACACAACGGCACTGTATACAAGAAAAAGTAACGTTAATTTTGATAACTGCGAGTGTTGGTGTCTCAGTGCTGTTTGTATATAACTACTCATTCAAACTAGAATAAGTGGAAGATATTAATTTATTGTGGATGGTGTCCCTGAAGGACTTCACAAGCGGACAGGTATGCATGCGAATTAACGACACATTGAAAACTTTACACGATTTTAAACACCCTGTAGATAGAAACCATGAAGAATATTCCATGATATGTTGCCTCATAATATGCGTTATAACTTAAGTTACGCTAAATGTAAAAGATAATTGGGAGAGATGGGCAGTACCTAACGCGAACTGATAGTATATAGGACAACTTTACATTAAATTGAGGGCATTAATTAGAAGAGAACATGATGGGCCTTTTGAACTGCAGACTACGCAAAATATCTCACGGTTTTGTCTGGCGAGTGGCAAAATATCTTCAGACGCAAGGTAGGGTGCCGAAATGGAAAACTAGAAATCACAATTTTGAGGCCCCGGAACCGGTTCCGAACGGTTCCTTCGAGTCGTTCCGGTTCGGGTTCAGTTCCAAAATGGCGGAAAAAATACGGTTCCGGTTCAGTTCCGGTTCCGGGAGAAAATTCGGGTTCGGTTCTGGTTTTCGGTTCGGTTCCGGTTCCGGTTCGACATCCTGTGTAAATGATTGCAGTGTACTCTTTCTTGCTACTACTAAATTAAATCAAAATGAGATCTTTCTTTTACAGAAAAAGGTTGGCCGTCACATCGGTGGTCTTGATTATTTCGCCCCTACTTTACAACACTTTCGTACATATAAGATAGTCACGTTTGAGAATATGCACACTTTTCGTATATTACGATCATTTTACAGGTCTTTACCAGCGTTCGCACAGTTCTTGAAAACTTCTTCCTTTTAAAACGCAGCAAGCAGCTTGTTAAGACGCGAAACGGTGATATTTGACAAATTCCTTGTTTTCGCACCGGGTACAAAAATCGAATGCTACAATATACCCTGCCACTTATTCTGAATAAATTTAGAACACTATGCAGTCGTTCATTAAAGCAACTACGGACAATATTTGTGCATATGTAGTTGTATAGGTTACATTGTTATATTTTTATTTGCACTTTTGTTTCACAATACGGCATAGCTATGTATTTTGCTTATGCATTTAAATTGCTATTCTTTTCTCATCTGGTGCCGCTTTTTGCTATAAGAATGGCTTACATGCTTGTAGCGTGTGTACATTTCACATATATATACAGTAGACTCTCGATAAACGGAACTTCAAAGGACCGAAAAAAATAGTTCCGTTTATCAGGAGTTCCGTTTACTGAGATAGATGTGTATAAGTGCAAATTTGTGCGCGTACGCACTCTTCATACCATTACATGGAACTCTAAGCGCTAGAAGGTGAATGTCGCTTATAGTTTTTTAGGAAGCAATAAAACTAAACAGCGTTTAGGCACAGCATTCACCAAGTTGATTTGGCAACAATGAGTCGCTGTGCACTACAAATGCATCAATCATTTTTGTTTGAGTCCTTGAAACTTCGTCTAGGAGGCTAGATGCCTCAACTTCGCGAGTGTTACGAGCAACCAAATGTAGAATACGCAACGGTGTAGCGCGAATAGCACCACGATGGCACGAACAAGGCAGAAGAAGCTGAGCCCTGTAATCTCAACGTCTTGAATCGAGACTGAACGACTGGAACAAGAACTGCTATGTTGGATTCCTTGCGCTAACATGGCTGACCACTAATGAGACGAGGCTTACGAGGCCAACGCGGTCATAAAAAAGAAACACGGAGAAATAAAAACAAAACAAAAACAAAACAGCCGGAACCGTACAAAGATTATTCTCATGCAAATGGGTATCACAAAAAGTTCTATTTCTAGTTCCGTTTACATGGTGACGCGGAAATTTTAGTTCCAATTACCAAAAGGTTCTTTACGTTATCTGAATACAAAACCAACCAACTTACAGACTACTGTTCCGTTTAAGCGGCAATTCCATTTAAGCGATATCCGTTTATCGAGATTCTACTGTATACCATACACGCAAATTGTCAATTGCACATGCAGTATTGATTATGCATCATTTTTTGCTGCCTTGCACTGGTTGTCTGGGCCTGCGTCAAGCTGTCCCCACAGCTTATAGCCCAGGCAACCAACCACTACTATCTGCTGAATAAAGTAGATTAAATTGCATTGAATTGAAGTGAATGATTCGGTGCCGGTATGGCAACCGGCACCCAACATCTGAAAGCTACGATTTCTAACCAATGAGTGGTCCTATGAGTGCACGCAATAACAGCCTGTGGTTTTTTTTGTTGGTGTACTTCATTCTGTGCTTAGTCCGAGGAAATCAAGGCGCAGAATCCGAAAGTCTTGGCACCTGGTCTGTCAAGCATAAGAATACGTATGTCCCGTGTTGCGTTTGTGATGTTAATAAAATAGGGTTCTCATGAGGTTGGACTTACATTGGCCAGACGGGCCGGTGTTTAACTGTGGGTTTAAAAGTGCACTCCTGTCAGCCCTTTCTATATAAAACTTTTCTACTATTACAACATCCTAATCTGCTCAAACAAGAAATATTGGAGGCTTTAAACATAATCAGCAGTGGTGATGAGTGCAATGTCACGGCTCTGTTCGTTTAGACAATAAAGAGGTGGCCTTTAGTGAATGTTGTTAAATGCTGGAGCATGCTTATTCTTTTTTCTTATCGACTTCAGTATTTGATGTTACACTAATGTGAGCATATGAGCAGTTTTGATGGTATGTCATGTATAAATGCTTGTTCGTTTTGAATATATCCCGGTAGTCATAGTGAGAGCTCGTTCTTCCTCGTTCCTGTTCTTGCATTTTTTCCAAACCGCTTTGTTTCTTCGCCACGAATCAAGAAGTAGGTGAACATATTTTGCATGTCTGTTTGCTTCTCTATTTTTTTCGCCTGGCCTGTCTACCTGTTTGTGTGTGTATGTTTGTGCTTGGTTGTGAATTTATTGAGAAATGTAGAGTAATTGTTAATAACTGGCGTTATTCTGTACGTAAAATATTGCTGTTCATGTTACACTCTTAATTTTTTTGCATCACACAGGCATCCGATTTACGGAAGAGTAGAAAAAATGGAATGCGTGGCAAGCTCAATTGAAACAGACAGAGAGACAGTGCCGCCAACCGAATGCACCAGGGAAATAGTCTGGAATATCACAAATCGAATAAGGAGCCCCTTTCATCTGAACGCCTCCGTTCTTGTCCCCATGATCAGCCGAAGTGCTCGTAAACAAAATTTTACACTGGACATCAACAACCACACAGTAATAATAATGCGGGCTCAGTCCACGCCAAAAATTCCGGGGAAGCGGGAAGTCAGGAAGATTGTAAAGGTAAGACGTTCATAAAACATTAGCGACAATAATGGTAAAACAATACGGCTAATGTGCATTGCTATAGCTCGGTGTACAAACTACGTGTGCTAGTAAGGGGCCCGTGTCTTATCTCTGAATCCTCATCCTGATAGATCACGCTGGCAAAATTGAAATTTAATTCATTTATTATTGATGCAATGTTATGTAAAAAAACCGCCATTAATGTGTGCGAAATATTCTTAGGCTGTTTTTCCAGCTATGGTGATTGTATCGTGTAATCGACCTAGAGCGTTAAATTGTTGTGTTCTTCTCCCTATATACTCACTCTTACGATAGGTTTAAAACGCTTTGCACGCGCCACTCTATAAATTAAATCACGTCTTGCTCTGGTGTTGGACCCATGATGAAAACCCAATTGCGGATAGAACATGCTTTATGGCCGTGTCGACACGGACTTGGCGGTAGCGCAATGAGCAGTCCAACTTGCCAAGCAGAGCGAAGCGGCGCTCGCTCTCTCTATTGGAAAACACTACAGAATAGAAATCCGCGGGGTTTCTTATGCAATGGAGCGGTTAGCAGGAAGCAGCGAAGCAATGGCGCAAAATACAGCGTTTTTATAGAAATTTTAAATGTGTGGTATGAAAAAATCTGTGAGACCAATCACAGCACACCAAAGGGTTAAGGCGGTGAGATTGATGAGCTTTGCTTTGCTGTCAAGACTGGAAATTAAGTGATTCATATTATTTTCGGCGGGGAAAAATGTCCTGCAAAGTGGTGAGCTGAAAGCGTTGCATGTTGCAAATGTTTCGTGTGCACAACAAGGTTCAATAGCGATTTCTCAGTTTTTGTCCGCGTGGGACGGAACACGCAGTATTTGCTAGCTAACGTTGAGTATGAAGTGTTGGGAAATTGGACGTGGATGTGGTACCTTGAATAGGGTATATGTGTTAGCTTTTCTAATGACACAAAAATCAGTTCGATTGCCAGCTAGGTGTTTGGGATAAGCAATTCAACTATTGTTTTACAAGTTATGCGTGTGGGTCCATGCCATTTTATGGACAAATCCACATTTACTACTTTGGCACAAAAGATGTTCTACCAAACAGCTGGTACTTTCACACCGGATATATAATAACATCAGGCGTTGATATAGGGCATACAGGTTCTGGATTTCTTTCGTAAAAAAGAGTGTTTTAAATAACAGTGTCTTTATAGTTTACGTTGGTTAGCCTGTTTGGAAAGAAGTTGCAAAGCAGTTTGTTACATATTACGCGCGAAACCGAGTAATGAAGCCTTAGAAAATCGTAACGATTTAACGTCACCACTGCACCAGGAATTCGAAACACATAGTAGAGAATTGAAAAAAAAAATGAGCGACGAGGCTGAAGACACCGTAGTTTTATGGAGGGGCACAAACAGTGTGTATGCAAAATCAGCTATTAAGACTTCTGTTCACATTTGTTAGGCTCAAAAATGTAGACAGACGGAAACTAGCAAGGTCATTTCATTTGAAAACACAACTTTACCGTAACATTTCACAATAGACTTGGGGAAGAGAGATGAGCAATAGCTGAGGGTTCGCCGTTTACAGAACTTTTTTGCTCCTTCACGTTTCACTCTCAGGCATTTAGATGACTCCCAGAAGTGCCCGCGGCTTCAGTTACAAGAAAACAGAAGCGGCTACAAACCACTGTCATACAGGGAGTGACCAGATCAGCCAGTCTTTGCGCGTAGCCAAGTTTTCAACAAGAGCATGTGGTTAATCCCTCTTTCATAAGATACCGCAAAACACGAAAGTGAAGGGGCCTTCACAGGAGCAGTTGAATGTTAAAGGAGTTTCCTTCTTGTGCGAAGGGTTCGTGAGCCTGACTCCGCCAGAAGAAGTGACACCAACACGCAAAAAACAAAACAAAAAAAAACAGGGGAGGGTGCCCTAATTAACGGGCGTCCCCTGTACAAGAAAGCGCCGGCATCGAGGCGCCAACTGTCGGCGCTCATTAGCGGCATAATTTGCTACTTCGCTTCGCCTCTTCTAGACGGCGCGCACCATCTGAATCAGTCATAGAGAAGGACATTAGGCGCGTTCGTAGCATATGCTCACGGCTCGGTTCGTAACGCGGTGGGAAGAGCTCCAGGTACCTAGGGGTGCGGCCAGAGAGTCGTGGGAAAGAAACCGAGTGCCGCCGCGTCAATGGCACTTTGTCTGGCGACGTCAATTCCTTGAAAGATATCGCGTCACCAAAATCTTTGTGTAGCCGGGCATAAAACACTTTCGTGTTAGAATGTCGCTTAATACGCTCAGGAGTCTTTTGCCTTGCATTCACCCAGTGGTTTCAGCTGTACTTGTATTGCTTCGGTGTAAACGAAACAATGGAACTAAAACCCCGCAGTCATGCTTGCTCTTCGACTACGAACAGCTGCTGATAAGAAAACGCTTTGAGAGAGCGAACACCAGCAGCGTTCTTCCGCAAATCTAATGTTTGAGCAGAGGCTACACGAATTTTGTGAGCACTGAACATACGCGCAAAAATATGGCTTCAGTGCGGCTTGCCTTCATAATGCACGCCTTAGTTTTATAGGTGCTTGGTTTCTACCAAACGTGCGAACAGTGGGCCAAGCGTACCGTACATAGAAGTTGAATTTACGAGTTCAGGTCTCTGGTCGAAATTCTTTATCGTTGTCAAGATCACTGTTTTTTGCCTAAGTTTAGATGAACGAAAATTTAGAGAAAATGCCATGCTGTAAAGGGTTAATGAGGGGCAGCGTTAATAATTACACGTCGCGGTGGCTCTGCGGCTCAGGTGCTGTCTCCTGAGCCTAAATACGCGGGTTTGACTCCCGGCCGCAGCGGCCGATTTTTTTTATTGCGCCAAAGAGCAAAAACGTCCGTTTGTCGAGATTTCCGAGCGAGTTAAAGATCCTCAGATGGTTATAATTAATCCGGAACCATCTACTACGACGCGTCTTATAGCCCAAGTGTAGCTTAGGCGCCTTAAATCCTGTAATTATTCGATTGAATAATTGTGCGGGTTTAACGCACCGACACTACACAGGCGATGAGGCGCGCCGTAGTGGAGGGCTTCGGATTAATTTTGACCCCCTGGGGATCTGTAACGTGGGCAAAAAATCTCGAACACACGGGCACTTTTGCTTTTCGGCTCCATCAGAAAAGGTGCACCCGCGGCTGGTGGAATTGAACCCGCGTCCTTGGTTCCGCAGCACAACGCCATAGCCACTGAGCAACTGTGGCGGGTTCCTATAATTATTCAGCGTTTATAAACGCCACCCTCATTGTACTATCAAGGCGTGATGATATATAGCGTCCTGGACTGGCGTGGCTTGCGTGTATGCAGTTTGCAGGTTAAATACCAAGCAAATGAATCGCCCGCGATATATGGTCGATGAACGCAGCATCCTGGACTGGCGTGGCTTGTGTGTACGCAGTCTGTAGGCCAAATACCAAGGAAATGAATCCTCCGTGATATATGGCCGATGAAAGCAAACACTGCGCACTTCTAGTTCGCTGTAATGGACAGTTGACGCTGAACCGAATTTCTCTTATAACCTGGGACCCGTGATTCGCGCCCGAACACGAAAAACTACATTGCAGGTTTTTGTCAATAATCTTTCTCTTGAAGCGTAAAATAGGTGTCTGTCTTTTTTTCAGGGCGATTCCTTTCAGCCACACCTCAAAATCTCCCGTGCTGCCAGCCATTACGGATGTATTTTTACTCAGCCATGACGTGTACATTAGTATATTCAAACTATTTAAACGCGCAGCCCGTAAAATGGGCAAGAACATTAGCTCTCCTAGACATGTGAACATATCTAGTGATGTGGTGGGCGGCCTACATTGCTTGGACCCCAATGTAGACGGATGAAATAAATATGCAGTAAAAAAACAGCCCAAGGCACCTACAGAGCGCTTCGATGGCTTTGACCTATTTTCCGGTGTAGGCCCTCCACAAAGTCAATGCGGATTTTCAAGCTTGGCGCAAGCACGACAGAAGTCTATTAAGCGGCCTATAAGTAGCTTCTCCGCTGTTGCGATGTGCAATAACTTGTCACCGTTATAGCGATAAGGGCGACTGAATCCTGGACTGTCACGTACTAAGGAATTTCATCGGTATATTTTGAACTATAAATTCACCAAAATTCTTGCGTCCTTGGCTCCTCGCCACAAAAGAAGAGCTTTCTTAATTGCACCTGTTTAAGGTTTTCGGGTTGTTGAGAAGCATACACTCTTTCTATCGATTCCTTTAATGCGAGCTGCCCCGTACTTCTAACTGTTTGCGCAAAAACGAAAAACATGACGCTAGCGGCAAAGACAATTGGGAACATCACAAACATTTATTTATGTAGTGTCGACATTTTTATCACCGAAAAAGCGTTAGTTGGAAGAAAGAGGCACACAACACGTGAATTATTGGCACCAATTCATTTACGAGCAAGAAATCCAAGTACGAACAGCCGTGCCTTCAATGAAGGCAGGGCTGTTAATTATCCCTTGGTGTTTTTCGCCTAACATTTTACTCTGTGCGTATTTCCTCTATGTACATTTGTGAAGACCGAATTCTCACAAGAATATCAGAGAATAATGGTTTCCGAAATCGAAATGGTGGTTGTCTGCCCATTCAGAGCTTGCGTGCAACAAGGTGAGCTTACTGACTAAAGGCAGATTATGCGAGAAAAAATGTTTGTTTACATCCGGTTTCTACTCAACCTAAAGCGCACAGTGGGATGGTAACGAAATATTTATGTATAAAGTTCTAAGCACGATTCACTAGTCGATTTGCGGATCAATTAGCGAGCTTTTTGATGAGCCCTTTCTTTTCGCAAGTTGCGCGCCGGAACCGATAACACTGTGTCACACTTTGGTGTTATTGCGTAAGGTATCATGTCAGGTGACACCTCATTTTTATGCTTTAATTACAAACGCAGTTAGTGGGCCAGTGAGCGGAAAAGCGGGAACTGCATGGTGACGCAGAAGCGAAACGGCCGCGAATACGAAGCGCTTCATATCTTGAAATCGGCTTTAACCGGAGACAGAACAAAAAAAAAACAGTACTGGGCAACGACTGAGAATGCGGATAGGATTGCGGTAAGCGAAGGGTGCACAAAGCATCTGCTTCACTGCCAGCACCCAGTGGCGCAGCAGGCATAACCGAGCCATGCCGGTGCGCGTGGTAGCAGGATTCTCAGCAATACTGTCCGATTGCCACAACTGAAAATAGAACCTCCATGAATTCATTCGAAAACACAGAAACACTATCCGCCGAGGAGACCTTCGGAAGGCCCTCAATGGTATTAAATTAGACAATAATGCCTTGACATTCACAAGGAAATGGGAGTGCTTACGTGTTGTTGGTGACGATCAACGTTTTTTATTTCTAGCCTCAAACTTCTATACTGTTTTTCAACCCTCAAATGCACCACTAAAAATTCTGCTAAAGTTTGTTATAATCTTCCGCTACATATTGTTTTCATACTTGTGTGAGATAATGTATTTTTGTTGCGACTTGCAAGATATGGGCTGTGTGAACATACCTGCCTTCGAGTTTCGCCTTTTTCGAAAGAAAGCTAAACCATGATGAATAGGGCAAGACTTGTTTCTCGGCCACCTATTATATTTGTCTTCAATAACTTTTTTTTTGTAATAACGCTTATAGAAATCGCACTTTAGGCCAGGAGTACAGGGGTCTTTTCTGTTAGGTCTTCATCGCAATACTTTGTTGCCTTGTAACAAAGCGGGACAATTCACTACTCCAAGGTGTCCATAAATACTTAGTGAACTCAAAACTAGTGACGAATAATAGGGTGTGCAGATACTACTTTAGTCAATTTTCCGTGTTATCCACAAGTTATCCTTCTTATTTGAAAGTCAATTATTAAAAATACGTTATGCACTGTGTGAATGATTTGAAGTCCCGAAAAAAATTATGTTAACCAAAATGCCTTTTACCGATTGCGGAATACTGCAGTTGCGTTGTGCTATATAGACCGTTACATCGGGCGAGGGTAAACGTACTCTCGGACTCAGCGGCCGCGGCGCGCGGACCGCCTTTCCCCCTCTATGGAGTGTGCGCGTGCGCCGATCACGGCGGGCCTGGCGCGGCTGCTTCTTTGCCTCGACTACGCTTTGTAGGCATCGCGCGTGCGGGTTTACCACTAATTTAAGCATTATTTTAATGAAATGTTATTAATAAATGAGCCAGACTAGCAGCTTGTGAGTTGCGCACTTAATGGCACACAAGATTTTTGGCAATGTTGTTCTCCTGAGCTCTTTCTGTACACTCCTACCTTGGAATAGTGGCAGAAAATTCTTCTACCTTCTTTCCAAATTAAAATGGGTAACTGAAACTCCCTGTGCCGCAGACGGCATAAGTTCCATCCCCACTGCTGCTGCGGTCACATTGCGGCACACCCGGCTCCAAGTATTACGTGGGCTGGGGTTGGCGATTTTCACAGTGACACCTCCCTAGGTTGTCCCTTTCCCCAGCCAATTTGAGCGAAAGGAGGAGGGGATTACTGAAGGGGATTCCACCTCCATTCTTCCCCCATCCCCGACTCGGGCAAAATAAAGTTGTTCACTCGCTCACTTCAGCCAAGGGTTCAGTCTATTACCCAAATATGATGTCTCTTTGTCAGCAACATCAAACCTAGATAAAAGCAGTGCAAAAGGGAAATCTTGTCTGGTTGCCCAACAGCGGACGCTTAATAAGATACTTAATAATAAGTTGCCAAACGGCGGACTCTCTCCAGGAGCTGTGTTGTTCACTTTATATATGTTGTACTTTAGTACTGCAGAGCAGATTGAAATTCCAGAAAGAGGAAGATTTGTTTTATAGTTGGCGATAGTGGTGGCTGAGAATGTGGTGTTGATACATCGATAATATTTAATACAAACTATATAATATTCCAAATACTTACTAAGTCCACCCAAAACAACCTGTATTAAACCCTGCAGGGATATGAAGCCAGAAGTATGTTACGCTTACGCCGACACGCGCTTCTGCTTGTTGCCCATGGGCGCCTGGCGTATCACGGTTAGATCGGTTTGAACTTTGATAAACATCAGTTTTTGCAGTAAAGTGCTAAAAAACATCCGCTTTACGCGATCCCGGACACAGACACGCAAACAAAAAATTGTGACGAAGTATTGAAAACTTATGTTCGACACGGCGTCGTTTACCCACCAAGGAGCACGCTACCTCAAGGCGAATGTCAGCTCCACCGCGGCCCGAAAAGACGACAATTTAAGCCAGATAGCTTAAACTGGTACTATGCAACAACTTTCCAATTTAAAGTATATTACGGAAAAGAACGCACAACGCGCTACAACAAAAAAGTCACCGAGCCGCCGTTGGCGCCCATGCGCCGCGGAGCAAACGCCCAAGCCAGCGAATCCGCTAGATGCGAGAGGGTGCTGCGCACGCAAGATGGCGGCGCCCTCGTTGGAATGGTGTATACTTCCTGCTATTTATTCTGCTAATAAAATGTGTGCGTAGGATTTCCTCGGACATTTGTATTAGAAAATATTCCACAACCCTTTTTTTTCATTTTTTACAGTCATGCCGATTCGAGACGAATGCATACTTTAACGGTTGGTTTGCCTATCACACTACTGGAAGGGGTGACAGCCTCGGGAACTATCGTGCCGTTGGTGTTGGAAACCTAAAAAACCAAGCCAAAAATCTTACGAAGCAGAGTGACCATCAGCTCGGCTATACTGTTTCAGGGCTGTATACGGAGACAACTTGCCGACCTCTGCACCAAAGGCCTAGAAGATACTAATATTTTCTGTTAGAGAATTGGCCGTTTTTATTATATAAAAATAAACAATTGTATATTACTGTGCGGTGCGCGTCTTTCTTATTACATTCAGGACTGCATGCAGTTCTCTTGCGGTAAATCATGCTGATTACCCAGAAAATACGAACGTAATGCAAGGAGCACGGTCCTTGACCAAGGAAAAGCATCCAGACAAATACAAACAAGTGCTCCTGAAAAGCAGTAAAAGCTATGGTTTGTAGCTTCTGTCGGATGATGCTGGACTTCTAGGCGTTGGCGCAAGTAAAGAAATCGTTGAAGTTGGAGCCATTATTAAATTGAAAGATCCTTAGAATCATTGCCGTTAATGTAATTCCGCCAATCATAATTGCATAGCATTTCACATGCCTCTTTACTCCCGGAAAAAGCTCTAGGGCCTCTGGAGCACGCCGGATTGGTATGGCAGTGTTGTGGGAATAACAAGGAAATAACCAGTTGAGTTGGTTCTGTGGGTTACTCAGCTCAGTGGCTAAGGCGTTGCCTGCTGAGCGCGAGGTCGGGGTTCGACTCCTGGCTGCGGCGGCCGCTTTTCTGATGGAGGCGAAAAGCAAAAACGCCCGTGTGTACGAGATTTCGGCGCACGTTAAAGATCGCCAGGTGGTCAAAATTAATCCGGAGCCCTCCACTACGGCGCGCCTCATTACCTGCGTGCGTCGTCGCGTTAAACCTATATAAATCAATCAATGGTTCTGTGGGTTGAGTGCCGCGGTTGCGAAGGGGATTGGAAGGTCGGGGGCTCAACGTAGTCACAGGTGACGGTAATAACGGTGATGATGATGGTTTGGTGGATTTAGAAATACAAGTGCTTCTTTGGTGTTAAAAGGAATAGTTATTAAAGGGTGGTTGCCTTGGCGATCCCTAATAAAATTTTAGCTAAACACAATATATTGTAAGTATTACGCGTAGTTTTAAGGGGTCTGTGTCGCCGAAAAGCCAGGGTAGTCGGCGGCGTTGACCACGGGCGAAAAATTGAGCATGAGCAGAAAATTGGGCGCGGTCACTTTGTGGTGGCCACTTATACCGCTTTGAAATTAAGGCGCTGGGGCGGAGTAAAAGCGGCTTTGGACCACCCCAGCCAGTTATTTTAAAAGCAAAGCTGCTCTTGGTCGAGGCTTTCATCGGGCGAGGCTTGGCAATGCGGGCAATCCGCCTTGCTAGGGCATAGCCTAGCAAGGCGGAGAGCAAGCAGAAGGACACGTGCAGCGTAGTGGGGAGAGGGGGAGTGGCCGCCAAGAGGAGGTGGGCACAGAAAAAATGAGAAAGAATGGTATCGGCCAATTGAAGAGTACACGCACACACTGACGAGTGAGCTTTGCGGTTGGTTCTCTAATGTTCGGAACACGGATAAAGTAGCGCGGTCTCCAGAAGAAGAAGCCGCCCGTCGGGAGCACCAGAGAGAGTGGGCGCGCGAACGGGTATCGATCTGCTATATTTGAGAAGTTCTGTGAAGCTTACACTATAAAATTTCAGCGTTTGCGATGTTATGTCAGTAAAACGTCGGAATTGCTTGTTTTGATCTGGAGCCATGTCCTGTTTGTGCCAAAGTCATTGGGGGGGGGGGGGGGGGTAGGCAATTTTAAAAGAGGCAGTCTACCATAGAAGCACTTGGTGAACACTGTTGAGTAGATTCAACTGCTTTGATGCACTGCTAAAACGAGGGTTGAAGATTGCAGTGGTGGTAGAATACTTCTTTAAGCTCGTTCAAATCAGTGCGTTGAGTTCGGTTTGACCGTCCTCAAGATTCTTAATGGTATCCATTACAGGTAGGACAGGTTTAGGCGGTTGAGGATTTAGATCAACATCTCTGGAGAGCAGTAATATAAAATCGGAGAGTAGATCACTGGTAATCATTTCACAGAAAACGCTCAAATTTACAAAGTGCTGATGATTTTTGGGGCATAAGACCAATAGCAGAAAATGATCTCCAGAACGATACTATTTTGAATGGTCAAGGTAACCATCCCTGAAGGTTAACAGTGAGCTGAACACCGTGGGGCATACGGTGTTGCGCCCCAAGCGGGCGGCGTGGCTTGCTGGTCTATGTAGCGCTCTGCGGGCTACGTGGCCGATGACGTAGAGGTCGGCGGTTGTTGTTTAGCGAAGCGCTAGCAGCCAAAACTCGATTTCCGGGTGGGTTTAGAGGTTCTAAGGGAATTTCGGTGCTCCGGGGGTGCCTATTGAGGGCTTGGAGACGGTACGGTGCTGGCTGAGAGCCAGGATACCACGACCTGCAAGGTTAAGAATGAGTTGAACATCCTGGGGCGTACGGTGTTGTGCCCCCAGATTCTAGGGCTCACATTCTAGGATTTAACCATGAATGTACAAACATATTAGCTCGTCCTTGCAGTTGTTTGCAGAATACGCGTTATGGCGAAAATTACATATAAAATAACATCTACAAAGAAACGTGTCACTTAGGTTATACTAAGTGATATATTCCGCCCAGACAGCCATCATACAGCTTGTTTTACACAATTGAATTTGAATACAAATAATCAAAACGAATATATTACCCAACAGCGCTTCCAGAGGAACGACCTCTCGCTACTCGACAGTTTAGTGGAAAGCCGGGCTGGTTGAAAATGGTTCATGACTGGAACTGCGCAAAAAAAAGTGGGTCGAGGAAAGAGAAGTGTATTCTCTTTCCTTGGTCCAGTTTTTTGTTTGCGCAGTTCGAGCCATGGACAGTTTAAGCTCACCCTTCTGAACACTCCGCTGAATAAAACACGTCTAATAATGTCACCTTTTCAAAGGAGCTGTTTCTCTTTCAAACATAGGTGCGGGGCCCTGGCTCTTAAGTTTCATGCGCTATTTAGGCCTTTAGCTCTAGAAGTACGAGGTTACCTTGAGCCACTGGTGGTTCCACAAGATCGAGTGAATAATCGCTCATTTTTGTACCAGGCGAAGCCATCGTTTATCGGGTTTTCTTCGGAGTTGCCACTCGGCGCATAGCTCCACTCCGGACTCCCATTTCGCCAGCCGAACTAGTCGTTGGTCTCGGCAATTAGAGGATAACCTGACCCGGGACTGTATTTGGCTTCAGATGAAGGTTTCAATTGTGGTCGTAAAGCTATCGAGAGATCTCACGACATGTGACTTTCGTATGAAGACGAAGCCATTAGTGCGACCCGATTTGTCGGAGGTATCGCAGTGACATTCGCCGTATGTCGGGTTGAAAGGTGCTTCCACGTTGGGCGTATCGCGAGTGTTTGCGCCCGCTAACAGCTGTAGACCGCGCAAGTACACCACTGACTCCGAAGCGCAAGAGACACCGCCTTGGTACCTTTTAGGCCGACAAAAAACGGCCAATTATTGTTACATCTACTAAATTCAAGGCATAAATGGCATTCTATCTTGTTGGCCCAAGTTGAAACGTACTAACTCCGCCATCAGACAAGAATTGGCCGCGGCCACTCGCCTGGCTCGGTCCAAGTTACTCAGGTACATCGGTCCTGCAAAATATGCCTTTACATCAAAACTGGCCAAACTTCAGGTTGGAAAACGCTGTTTTTCTTATGCTTCGGTTTCTGATAGCATTATTGAATGCACCCAAAATTTCCCAGCCGAGCAGTGAAAAAGGGAATTATTTGCTAATTCATCGCCTTGCACAGACTGACGTCCCGTGCACAGCTCCTCTTCCCCCCTTTTAGATGCAAAGCATCTCTTGCTCTCGGCTCTGTCGTGCGTCGTCCGTCGCCGTCCATCCATCCACCGGCCCAGAAAGACACCGGCAACACTGCCGCTCCAGGCCCCCTTTATGCGGAAGCGTGCTCGTCTCGTGCCGGCCCAGGAAAACACCGGCAACACTGTCGCTCCAGCATCTATGGTCGGGGCTCTGCCCTCCCTTGTTTTGGCGTCGTCCACACCCCCACTGCGCATGCTCGGCTCATCTCGGGCCGGCCCAGGAAGACACCGGTAACACTGTCACTCCAGGAGCCATTAAAGAGTAAGACACCACCGGGCGTTCAGCAAGCCGAGTATGCGCAGTGGGGGTGTGGACGGCGCAACAGCGACAAGGGAGGGACATAGCCCCGTCGCATCTAATAAAATTACACCATCTTCCCGTAGGGGAACCCTGAGTAGTATGTGAAACAACCATGGGCTCAACGCAATTTCTCATTTCGTATTCCCGGTAAGTGAAAAGTGTGGTAGTTACCATGGAAACCAAACTGTAAATATAACGGTACCCGCGTACCTCAATCTAACGGAAACGACGAACTGAAAACTAATGGGCACTTGAATAGACCCCATGGCTACTTTGCATACTACTCAGGGTTCCCCTACGGAAGATGGTGTCATTTTTTATCATGCCCTCGACCGTTATCATATAGAAGTTTAAACGTGGCCTTCACAAATTGTCGTAGCATATTACCTAAACGTGATCTTCTCCCCAGCATAATCGAAGACGTAGATGCTGACATCCTACTACTAACCGAAACTTGGCTACACTCTGAGATTGCTGATAATGAAGTTCCCGCGACAAATCTTAACTTTACCGTATGTCGCCGCGAGGGGATGGAGCGCCGGGATGGTGGTGTTCTGATTGCTGTACGCAATACCCTATCTTCGTCTTTTATTCCGTGCTAGCACTGCCTCGAACTCGCTTGGGTATGCGTGCGGCGTCGAACTCTGGGCGCTGTATTTGGCATCTGCTATCAGCCACCCGATAGGAACACCATTCGTTCTGCGCTTTGCTCATGCGCGCTCTACCCACTGTAAAAAATCCCAATGCATCTACTTTCTTTGTTCGGCGATTTCAATCATCCTTCAATCAGCTTGCCCCTACTTTCCACTCCAAATACCTCCCCAACCAACGATCCTAACCAGTTTATCGAGCTCACTGTTGACTTTAGCGTCGATCAAGTCATTTCATGCTCCACTAGACGTAACCGCACGCTAGATCTTTTACTTGCCACGAACCTGATGATGTAACTAATGTAACTGCGTTGCCTGATTTATTGATGATAGCTTTTGGCACGTTTGCCTATCCTTACCTTTACAAAAGAAACGTCTTAATCTAAAAAGATCGCCCATTATAGAAGGGACAACTATGATGACATAAATAGGGACCAAGCCCTATTCTACAAATATTTTCTGGCTGCCTACCAAATTCGCACCGTAAATACTAAGTAGACTTCATGGAATCCCTTTTTATCCTGAAAAATTACATCATTCCAACAATTTCTGCTAAAACAGATTCACACAATCTATGGTTTTTAAAGGATTAACATTCCTACTTAGCAGAAAAAAGCGCCTGCACAAATTTGCGAAATTCAGAAACACGACTGACGCTTGGTCAAAATATTACCTGTGCTCAGATCAGTCTATTAAAGAGCTGGCTGAAACCAAATAAAAATACTTCTCCATAGATTTGCTATCTATCTTGAAGCCGAAACCTGATAAGTTCTGGCGATTGCATTCCCCTAAGTCAAGCACAACCCTAATCGAACTCATTGATTCCGAAGGCGGACCAATTCATAGTGACGATTGTGCATACGTTCTGAATGAATACCTCACAACAACATTTACTCCAGCGAATGCAGCTGCTTCCTTCTCCCCTCTATCCTCTCCTCCCTACTCTCAAGGCTTTTGAAATATGCCCTGACGGACTTTGTACCGTGACTCAGAACCTCAAAGATTCTTCCACCGTTGGCTGTGATGGCATTACTTCAAACCTTCTTAAAAACACTTATGACTATTCTACCCTTCTTCTATCTTTATTTTTACACAATCTATTCGAACAGGTAACGTTCCGGGCGATTGGGAAAAAGCCCAGATAGCAGCAGATTTCAAGTCAGGCGACAGGTCCATCCCTTCTAACTACCGCCCAATCTCTATGACGCGCATTTCTTCAAAAATGATTGAACATAATATAGCCTTTACTATAATAAACCACCTTGAATCAATTAATTTCTTCTTTCCGCAACAACACGGTTTCCGCAAACATCATTCCTGTGATACACAGCTGGCCGAATTTGCACAAAAAATACATCAGTTCATGCATAATAATCTTCCGGTAGATGATGTTTTCACTAATTCCGACGACGTATTCGATCGTGTGCCTCATATTCCCTGATTCGCAAGCTAAGCTCTCTTGGTCTACCTGCTAATTTATTAGGTTGGATTCGCTGAGCACAAGGATGCGGCTCGATTCCCTGTCGCGGCGCCCGCTTTTCTTATGGAGGCAAAAAGCGAAAACGCCAGTGTGTACGAGATTTCGGTGCACGTTGAAGTTCCCCAGGTGGTCAAAATTAATCTTGAGCCCTCCAACTACGGTTCGCCTCATCGCCTGTTCAGCGTCGGCGCGTTAAATCCTACAATCAATCAATCAATCAATCATCAATCAATCAATCAATCAATCAATCAATCAATCAATCAATCAATCAATCAATCAATCAATCAATCAATCAAATTGGATTCCGCACTTTACCTCTCGCTTGACCTCTCGAATCATCATCATTCTACATAGTGTTCCATCCTGTCCCGTTAAAGCGGCGGCTCCCGTTCGTGTCCTGGCTCGGTCCTTTCCAAGATATGGGGCTGAAACCCGGGAAAAGCGGCTTTTACAGACGTGAGACACCCTAATGAGCGCCGGCCCCATCGACCTTCGAGAAGAAATTTCCGCGGTGCATTTGTGTCCTCGTCAGGAGCCGCGCCAAGGGAACTCAACGGTGGAAGGTCCGAGCGGGCTACCAACCAACGACAACGTGAGCCGTGGGTCGACGACCGTTGGACCTGACGCAGAAGAAGCTTGAAGCACAAGAAAAACCCCCGCGGGAAACGAGTTTCAAGCACATCCATTCACGGTGAAGTCGACACGTTCATACGTTGTATCGACGGCGTACTTCTTCGTGGCCATACTAAAGAAGTCCTACCTACAAACGATTTTCTGGACTGACTAACGCCGAGGAAAACAATGGATGAGCTTATCAGCCAACGACTCCAGCTACGTGACGAAGTCTCCAAAATTATTAGGCAAGTTCAGAAACATCTCTCGTCTGGTTCACTTTCGATAGTAATGGTGTCTAGCTGGAATAGCGCACTGCTAGAGAAAGAACAAGCTCTCCGAAAACTGGAAGGTGAAGTCGAAGACCTCATTGCCATAGACAAGATTACCGAGGACATCGAAATTGCTGGAACATGCGACAGTACCATCGTAACGATGCAGTGGAAAATACCAGAGGTTGTCTGAGATTTACGTCAGTCTTTAAAAAACTCAGTTTGGCAACAAATCAAACGCAACGTGAATTATCTAGACGTAACATCGTTCACCGGTTACCGTTCAAATGGGGAGGGCACTTCTCCCGATATGTCCGCTACGTCACTGATGGGCATTACGGACGAAACATATAACAAGCAGAGCATCACCGACTTCAGAAACGAGCCAGAACTGAATCGTAATCAAGACTCCGACATCGGTTATTTTGCAAACAGCACGTCATTGCCTTCAGCACCAACAAAAACTTTTCAACGCCATCCGGAATCTGAGGCAGAAAATGATGGTGACACCTAAAAAAGGCTAATCCGCAGGGTCTCTACTGTGAACTTGAAAGAAGAGGCTCCAACGAGTAACAACGTAGAAGAGTTTACGCTACGTGCAAAAATAACGCACTGAAAAATGCAGAAGGCGTCGAACGCGCAAAGAAGGAAAGAAACAGAGAGGTACTAACCTCCCAGAGAAAAGCCTGAAAATAAGTGTCTTCATAATTTCATGGGGGAAAAGGGGAAACGCTGCTCAAATGGCAGTAAAGAAGATGCAGAGACATTGGCGCTCTTTTGTCCTAGTTACCCTTGCGCCAATAAACACAAACATACAAGATGCAGAGACATACAACAGGGAAACCCCTCAAGCAACGATGTATAGTAGGATTCCACACCGCCTGAGGATGCCTGAACGCTGTCAGGAGAATCCTGCTCGGGGGTATACCACTGTTTCCTGTGGAGCTGACACAGCGACCTATGTGCCCCATTTCACGTGGTGCAACTCCACACTCCGAAGTTTGGTCAGACGGTACAAGCACCGATGGCGAAGCAAGTGCACTGGGGCTGCACCGGGCTGCTTTCAAGACTACAACGGCTTGTTTTTGATTGACCCATGTACTTGGAACTATAACGCTGTGTTTGGCGTAGTCGTTTAGTACCTTCTTTTCGTGGTCGGGAGGATGTTGGAAATCACGGCAAGGAGGAAGAAGTGGTCCCTTCAAAATACCTCTTGATTTATCATCATTGTACATAGTGTTCTATCCTGTCTCATTAAAGCGGCAGCTCCCCCGTTCGCGTCCCGGCTCGGTCCTTTTCGCGAAAGGCTTTGAAGCCAGCTCCTCACAGGATTACGGGCATCAAATTTGCGAGGCGTGTATATGACTGAGGTAGGAGAACGTGTTTAGAATGACTGAACTAGATTTGGGGAAGAGCTAGTTCTAACGCTTTGTTCGTTTCTCCGTTCGTAACAGTCTGTCCCATCATGTTGAGCTTCGGTCTCAAAAGCGCGCCCTGTGGCCTATCGAAACTAATGGATCTGGTGTTTAAGTGGCCTGTCGGAGTACGCGCTTCTTTACCTCGATGATGTCATTATCTTTTCGAGCACTTGGGAGCATCATGTAGAGCACTTAGAGTCGTGCTGCGCAGGGCCCAAGAAGCAGGCCTACCAATCAAACAGTCGAATTGTCACATATGATGCGCCGAAGTGACGTATAGAGCGCATGTGTTTGTGGTAGCGCGGCCAACGCAGACCGTCGCAAATCAAAGTAGCCTCGATCGTACAGTATCGCCGACCAATGATAATTGAGAGATGAGGACTTTTTGCGGGGTTGTCTAGATATTATCAGACTCGTATGAAAAATTACTCCACACTGGCTAGTTCTTTAGCTGACGCTCTTAGAAAGACATAGCCAGTAAAGCTGGAATGGGACAGATAGGAGGAGTCGCTCAAACGAGCCTTGAACGAGGAGCCAGTTCTAACGGCCCTGACATTTCGAAAGGTTCTTTGTTCAATTCGATGCGAGCGATAGTGGCATGAGAGCTGAACTATCCCAAAAGGATACGAATGGTCGAGCACGACAAGTTTTGTACTTCAGCCGCAAGCTAACTTGCAGGGAAGAGTCTTACAGTAGATCCGAAAAGGAATGTGGCCGCGTCGTGCGGGCAGTGCAGACATTTTGCGTGCTATGTAGCCGGTAACGCTAACGCAGACATACTAAGCCGTGAGTTCTAAGTGGGGCTGCCTCCGTCCTCCGGTGTGTTTTATTTCGCCTCTTAGAGAGCAGCCTTTCACGTGGCAGGAATATTGGAGCAAAATTATTTCCTTCATTTGCCGCCTCAGTTGATTATTTCCCCACCACGTGATTTCAAGTAATCAACCATAGTTATCATTTCATCTCGTGTATTACGTTCGACACATTATGGGAGTTCCTATTTCAAGAGTTTTGCGTCCGACATGGGTTTCTTGTTGTAGAGGGTCCGCATTTGGGATAGACACTTAGCTAGGAGAGTTTATCACGTTTTTTGGAGTCTGGTGTTCTGATGGAGGACAGAGGATGCTTGCTTGCGCTGGGTGTTGCCTGTTGTCGGCCGGTTCATTGGAAGCTGCAGAACGATGAGCTACCGGTGCTGAGGAAAGATACCAATAGAACCGGGCGAAGCCGGTCAAGACACCCGGGGAGCATGGCGAAGTACCTGTGATCCGGGCCGCGCAGGTGGTACCTGTTCCTGAGAGGAGTGTTGAGAAATAAAGAACCGCAGGAGGGGGCGACAGTAGGGGAAGAGGAAGAGGAGGATCAGGGCGCTCACTGCCTCGCTTATAGACTCGATCACCACATCGGAAGCAGACACTGGTACTCTTTCGTTATACATTTTCTGGTGCCGTGAAACCCGGGAATTGGCGCACGAGCGAATCTACGTTCGACGGCGCAGCAGATCTGAGGCACGCGACGTTTGGATACTTTCGTACTGCTTTATGCTGGAAGCCTTGCCCTCGGCCGCCGCCCCTTTCGGCTCGTGCCCAAGCTCGCCCTTGTCCCCTTGGTATTCGCAACTCCAGCGTCTTGCTTCATCGACTGGTGCCATGGACGATCTTCGTATTCGCCGAGATGTCCTGCGAGCGACCGTCTCTGGGGCAATGAGAGTCCTCGCGCCTCGCTGCGGAGCCAGGCAGCAACGGCCCTTGACAGACAAAATGTCCTCGACCTCATCTTGCATGACCAGATGAGCCTTCACAAACTCGACGCTCAAGTTCAGGAGAACCTGAAGGATGAAGAATTTGATGCCGACGTTTTCGAAGCGATCGATTACGACGAGCGTATCTGCGCCCTGCCAACGCGCGTACGGTTCTCCACGAGCAATGACTTCCGCAAGCCTTGTCCTTAAACCTCAGGCGGCGCTCTTCACTACCCGAATAGCAACCTCGACTATTTGCTCGCTTCCCGAGGAGGCCCGGAGGACAATGGTCCCGGATGACGTGCCGCCTGCCCGGGAAATGACTGGTGCGGCGGTAGAAGAACAGAACAACGACGACGGAGGTGCTGCAGCCTTTCAGGACGCGAAGCAAGACCCCGATGGGCTCAGCCCGGGAGAGTTGCTCCAGCGAACACCCAACCCTGGTGTGGCCGAGATTTCCGCTGTGGAGAAATCTGAGGGACCCTGCCGAGACCTCGCCGTCATTGACACGACCATCGTTTCGAGACGTCTGACCGGCCTTGCCGCAGCGCTGGCGTCACCGACGCGGCTCTCACGTCAGAGGCGTCATTACAGCCCTTCCGCAACCCTTGCATTCACGACTTGACTATCGCTACGGAGACGTCGGACCCGTTCTGCCACGGCCCTATATTCGATGATGCGACTCTTCTTTTGGAGACCTCCAAGTTTCCCTGTTGCGAACTTTACGTCGGTGAGGTACCACTCGTTTCGCCGACAGTTCAGCAGCCAGGTTTCGAGTCGAAGATATTTTCATTGGGTCCAGCAATGAAAACGCGATTCGGGCAGAAGGTGAACGCGCTTCAGGGGATAACGAAGCGCCTTGCTCCTCCGACGCTCCGTGAACACGTTTCGACGCCGGAAGGGAGCTTTGGCAGCGCTAGTCCAGGCCCGGTGGGGAGGCATCCTGAACAAAAGCTTCAATGGTGACTACCCCTTCTTCAACAAGAGCACGTCGATTCTGGACGCCCCTTTCTATAGTGTTTATAGGTCCCAAGAGAGCGACGTCCCGTGGTTCGCCGAGAAACCAGATGTGCTGCTGGAGCACACCGATTCCGTCACGGAAGCCGTATCAGACGTGGACGCAACGACAGTGCCACTACACTCGCCGCATGATCTCTGTCAATTTGACCGACACATCAGCTGTTCGCATTCGATCTCGGCGGCTGCCTTCTGGTCCAAAACCTGGAGCATGGGTTCTCTTCCCGGGTCACCATAGGAACATTCGCGATCTTCACTTTTAGACCCTAAGTCACTTCGATCCAGCAACCCAGCAAGCACTCGTTGCCCGTGACGCTGGCTATGGACATGTACCGAGATCGATGGCACCGAGGCATCCAGCGAAATGCTCCACTGAATTCCCCAGCCAGCCTACAAGCATTGCTACTGTGGAATTATGCACCGCCGGAAGTCGAACAACTGGTCGTAGTGAGGCCCGGACTTCTCCACTTCCCGTGCTGCTGCCAGCTAGCTCCCAACCAACTTGGCGGCGGCGGGAGTGTGTTGAGAAATAAAGAAGCGCAGGCAGGGGGCGACAGTAGGGGAAGAGGAAAAGGAGGATCAGGGCGCTCACTGCCTCGCTAATCGTATCGATCACCACATCGGAAGCAGACGCTGGTACTCTTACGTTACAAGGAGCCTGGCGGAGCCGCCCTTTTTCTGAATCACTGGAGGTGAATTTGGATGAGCCTGGCAACCTATCGCGCCCGGCATCCGAGGCACGCGGGAGGCAGCTCTAATCTTCCTGGCGCATTGTCTGGCGGCGGGGGTGCTGTTGTGCCAGAGTGGCCGGCCCATATTCGTTTCACGGGGCGACGCTTACGACAGCGGGGCCGGTTCACGCCTCAAACCAGACCAAACCGCCCGCGGCCGACTTGCCCAGACTTTTCCCGCCGCAGAGGCGCCCCTCGTTTAACGTCGAGGTGGCTCGGCCGAATCCCGCATCGGGTGAATGACCAGCAACAGGCATGTCGCTACTCGCCTGGAGGCGAGGTCACAGAGACGGCGTGGGCTTCGCCCCCCCTTTCCCCGTCGTGGCGGCTTGGCTGTCTCAACGGCTTCGCTACCATTCATTGGATTTCAAACTTCAGCCAGCGAGAGTCCTCATTGAAGCAATTCAAACTTCTCGGGGCCCCAAGGCAATTCCGGGGGTATAAAAACCCGCCCGGATCCCGTATTGTTGACATTCTCCTGCGGCATTCTTCGCCACCAGTCTCTACGTAGTCACCGAGTGGAGAGGTGCTGTCGCCTTTGTGCAAGCCATGTAACGTTTGCTTACCTTTGTACGTACTGTATATAAATGTTACTTCATTTTTTCGTCGGCTCGAGAACTTCCTCGCTGTGCTGCACTGCGCCGCGTCAATAGCTGACGGAGCAAGGCAGCGTGGCTACACCGGTGACTACGCTCGGGAGGCCAGTCGCAACAACGTCCCATCTTGCTTAGCGTGTCTAGCCTGCTGTCGGTGCGCGTACCGCGGCGATATACCGCACGACATAATGGCACCAACACTCTCTAAGTCATGCTTCTGAATCAGCTCATTAAGACAACGAGCGCTCATATCCTGAATTTGTTTCTTTTAACGGTGTCTTCAGCATAGCAAACACAGTTGAAGTGACGTAGAAACACCATAATTTTTTCACACTCCAAGTATGGGCCAATGCATTCGAAACAAACTACCACGCGTACTTTCGCCGTTTGGAGAATTAACACACATCACTGCTTATATAATTAGGTACAAAAAATCGCAAAAGGATAAGCGGCCCGTTTTGCAAGCAACAACGATTGCCTCCACAATTCACTCCGTTTTGCGATGGACAATAACGCATCCTCTCGAATGGTCATTGCCATGACACACACACATACATTGTAGCATGGTCCAATAGGCTGTACCATCAAGTCAGTTCGTTCTTGACTGTCAGTCTTAGTCAATTGTGCAGCTATAACGTCACGTTCGTGTTACATCAACAGTCGACTAAGTTGGTACTGTCATCGCTTCGCATACAGTTCTCGAGCGTTTAGGATAATCGAGAGTTCTAAAATAACGTACGCAGATGTACGAAAACCGTTAGCGAATGCTATTTTTTGCTTAGTTCGCACTGCACATGCGCCGTACGTTAAGCCGCTTCGAGTTTAGTCTACGGAAGAATAGCGGACACTATTTCAGCAAAATAGCGTGAGTACGTGAAGCCCCCTGCGTTTCCAACATGGCGGCAAGTAGCACGACAACCATCCACGGTTGCGCTCTTCTGTGGACAGTAATTTGCTTCCGATAGACCTAGTTCTTTGCTCCGGTGTTTTTAAATACGTCGAGTGGTTATCAAGTCACCCTCGCACTGCTCTGTATCGTCGTAATATCGCTGACTGTCCGTATGAAGCTTGCAGCCAAGCCAGCGACCGAGCTGTGGTATTGTGTGTGTGTGTGTGTGTGTGTGTGTGGTGGTGTGTGTGTGTGTGTGTGTGTGTGTGTGTGTGGGTGTGTGTGTTGTAAACGCGTTCGCTTCGCGATGAAATGCGACGTTGTGCTTATGTGGGTGGATAGTGCTTTGCTTTGATTGCTTTGGAGTTGAATAAAATGTATGCGTCAAACCCGGTCATTCGGTTCAGGGCGTTCTCTGTGATTTCACGAAAGTGCCACGAGGCTTAAACGCTTTCTTCATGGTACGTACTAGGGTAAGAGAATATTCATGTTATGTTATGGCCGTGTTGCATTCATTACTAACGGAAAGCCTTTGTTTTCAATTGTTGGCATAGTCGTAAAATGACCAAGTATTCCGGTACTCCGCTAGCTGATCAGCCAGCGATTCATTTCGCAAAACATTCGGCAGATGGCGCCGTAAGCATTAGCGTGTCGCTACGCAAAACTGATGAGACGCTCTACTAAAACTCTTCTCGCGGTGTCCACGTAGTGTGACACAGAAACTTCGCGTTTACCCTACGCAAAGGCAACAAACGCGCTGTACTAAAACCCTCTCGTTAAGCGTCGTGCTGCTTCTGTGTAGTTGTCATTCAGAAAAATAACAGAGATATTTGGCAGTATCTGCAACACCTCCAGCCCCTGACTGTGTACAGAGCTCACGGATTGAAACGTGACACTGCTAGCTCGTGGCCGCCGGCGCGTGGGGAGCACGTAGCCGCCGGCGAGCGCGTGGCCACCTGGGCTGCCCGTAAAAGCGAAGTGTTGCATTGTGGTATACTGTGTGGGTGAGCGGTATGACCGTAGGCTTACTGTTTCCGGTTGTCAATGAGCGTCACTGTGGTTCTCCGCCGCCCCCGCAGCGACAACTGGGCGCAGTAAGCGTGGAGCGCTTAGAGTTCCTGTATATGGTAGCATATACAGGAACTCCAGGAGCGCTGGAGTGCGTTTGTGCGCTGATGGTAGTCACGCGGCGGTGCGCGCAGCCAATTTCGCTACATCGTCTGCTCGCGCGCTCTTGTTACGCGTGCCGTTCCAATGCGGCACAAATAATGTGCATGTAAGGCACTGTCACGCTCATCTCAATAAAACGAACGTCTGCATGCCTTCTAGTTGGTCGCTGACAAAGTATAGTACTGGTACAAAAGACACAGGCACACAAATTTTAGATTAAAACAACCACTCAGCGGCAAACGACAAGTGACACTCAACGAAAGACAAGCGTTGTTTTTGACGTCACCATTCCCACGCCCATTTTACTGGCCACTTGATCAGCGAATTTCAGCCGGATCGAGCTAGTGATATAATGTGAACATCACGCCATGCGGCAAATCATTTAGAACCAAAATTTGGCGGGGAATATCATGGCGGAATGCTTGCAGATAGTGACATTGTGTGAAGCAGGTTTGCCGGAGCCGGACATTGCCGATACGATTTGAAACGCCCGCTCTTCGATAAACAAGATTTTTCGGGCGTGAAAAACGGAAGGTCGCTTGGAATACCTGCCCCGAGGTCATCGAACGAGAGTGACAAATGACTCCCCCGACGAGCGCATGGTTTCAGCGGCAAGGCGGAACCGAATATGGCTGCAAAAGCACTCCGCAGTGACTTGAAGCACGCGACCAGAACGCAAGTGAAGCAAGGAAGCAAAGCTTATTAAGAGAGGATGGCCCGAAGTCCCCTGTCCCCAAACGTACTCCGACATCTTAGCCCACTACCGGAATTCCCGACGACAGTCTCCCCCCCCCCCCCACACCCCCTCCCTCAGAAGCGCCGACGCTCGCATATGGCGCGTCCTACAAACACAGACGTGCCAAGATCACACTCGCCTTCACTACGTGTCCCCCACCCTCCACCCGCTCAACTGTCCATACTGCAACTCTCCCAACACCACCACCCACTTAGTTTGCACATGTCCGTCCAATCCCCCCTCCCCCCACTCCTTTCTCCTCCTCTCCTGATCATTGGGAGCGCGCGCTGCGCAACAGCCAGCTCCAAGAACAGGAAGCCTACCGCAATAGGATGGCCACCCCGTGCTCCACTTTTAAAGACGATAGTCTTTCTTGTGCTACTTAAACCCAGAAAATTTTGGTCTGTCTGTATGTCTGTATGTCTGTCTGTCTGTCCGTCTGTGTGTCTGTGACTCGATTCAGCCACCCGGCCAAAGCAAAACAATACCTGCGTAATAGTTATATAGTCCCGCTAAATCTACCCGTCTATGTCCGGTGTAATGTTCATACTTGTCAACATTGTTGAGGAAGAACAAGACATTACGCAAATATGAGACAACAATCAATGCAGAAGTGATATTTGCAGTGTTCCTTTATAAAAATTCAAACATGCTTCAATTTTGCGAAACTAAATACATCAACTGCAGAAAAAGAATTCAGTCCGCCGTCGCCTGCTGTCGCCCGCGCCACTATAGCTTCTGGCGCCATTTTAAGAAAGCAACCGCAACAGTTACGCAAGGTTCCACTAGATAGTTCCACTTTGC